>VNJV01000138.1:0-42109 GCA_008042635.1 Drosophila nikananu | reverse complement strand
AAATTATTACTTAGCCATTTTTTACAATATTTGAATAAAATTTGAGATATGGCCATTTTGTATTATTCTTGAATTTCGGTTTTAATTTGATCAAAATCGGACAACTATATCATATAGCTATCATAGGAACGATCAGAAAATTTTGAGGAAAAAATCTTACTAAGCCAATATACATATTTTCATAAAATTTGAGACATAGACATTTTGTATTATTCCAGAATTTCGGTTTTAATTTTATTCAAATCGGACCACTATATCATATAGCAGCCACAGGAATATAAAAATAAATTCATTTAGTTCGTTCGCAACATTTTTCGCTCGCAACATTTCTCGTTCGCAACATTTTTCTTTCGCAACATTTATCGTATGTCAGTACCCGAGAAAACGAAAAAGTCCGAACATTTTTCTTCTTCTTACTTACTGCAAGGGTATTTAAACTTCGGCATTCCGAAGTTAGCTTCCTTTCTTGTTTATCTCTAATTCCTTTACTTCATTGACTTGTTGGTCATCTGTTGACGTCGATGGCCCGACAAGACGGCACACCACAGAAATTTCTGCGCGATTTCTTTAAAGGGCGCCATACTGTTCAAAAGGCTCTTGAAGGTATAATTAATTAATCAGAAATATTGGCAAATAACATTGCTTTTAAAAATACTCACGCATCAACAACTTGTCCATCTTAACCCCGTTGCCGTTGCAACATTTCCATACTGCCATCTAAAATACCGAATGCTGGATGGCTCCTCTGAACATTTCCATACTGCCATCTAAAATACCGAATGCTGGATGGCTCCTCTGAACATTTCCATACTGCCATCTAAAATACCGAATGCTGGACATAGAAAATATCGTTTCACCAAATAAGTGAATAAGTTTCTAATGTTTACATTAACCGATTATAAATAAAATACATATTCATATAGCAAAAATATATACATATAGCATAAATACAAAACGCTTCAAGTCATCAACACGTTATCGACCCTCTTTGTACCTCTTGATTGGTGGTGCGAAATAATGGAATCACCAAAGGCCTTCCGCAAACATCCTCAAAATTTCCGCAACCGAAATTTCATTCCGCAAAAAAAATTGATGGCACTTCTTTGCTCAATTAAATTCGTAAAAGTGTAAAAATCGACGAAGGCGAAGACGGTTATTAACAGTGCTACCAACCCAAGAAAATAACTAGCTCGAAATGTTAAGCCCGCTAAGTTTAATTTGGTCCTGATCGGACTACCCTATTATATGTCCGCATGGAAATTATAGCCAAATGTTAAGGAACCAATGTTAGCTTTGTAGATATTATTTTTGTCTTTTCTCATAAGAATAAGTCGGAACGAAACAGATTGGACGACTATATGTATCTTAGAAATCGTTGACAAATTTTTAGGACACAAATTTAAATCTGCCAGGGTTAGTCATATTTTCATCTACTTTTATGTTGTAAAATTGGATGAATATATCATCAGCTGTAGGGCAGATCGGTTTTTGTATAGTAAAATAAAAAGAAACTTTAAAAAAATGTTGTTGAACTTTAATGAAAACCCGAATTATATTATATTATAAGTTATGAATGTGTTTACAGTGACGAACTTAATTATTGGCACAGTTGGCATGTCCGACTTTCGGAGTGTTTTTCTCCATGAAGAAGATATCACCCTTCTTCTTAAATGAAACAATATTTATTTTTATAAATTTATCAATTTCTAACTAAACTAACTTAATTTTATTTTTGTATATCATTCCATTAAATTAAACAAATTAAAAATGTAAAAAACACCTTCATTTCCCTGAACAAATAATTAAACAAAAACATTTTTAAAATAAACTAATATTTTGTGGCAAAGGCCTTATCTTTTATAATAGCTTTCTAAAGTTTTGGCATCAAAGAAACCAAATTTTGGCTGATTTCTGAGCCAATATACCCCCATTCCTCTTCAAGTACCACCTTTAGAGAGAGAGTTTTTTGAGAGTTTTTTTTACCCGTCCGACGTTTTTCCGACAAATTTTCGATGAGGCTTAGATCTGGGGATTGTGGCGGATCCGGCAGTGCATTTTCTACATGACATGCCAGCCATATACGCAGATCATGAGCGTTTTTCTTGCGTCATAATGGTCTTGAAATATGAATTTGGCTGATAAGTTCAACTAATCGGCACTTTGTTTTAGATTTCTCTTAAGAATATCTAAATAATACTTTTTGTTCACTATGCTGCCTATAAATACAAGTTCGCCGACACCAGAGGCGGACTTCCAGATCCACACAATGACGATTCAACAGCTTTGTTTCAAAAGTATTGCAAGGTACATTCAGTTTTTCGGCCATCCGTTTGGAAAATGTTAAATTTTCTTTAATTAGAGAGGCAGACATTGTTCCAAAAGTCAATACGCTTCCTCAAATAATACTTTGCATTGGCTAAACGTCTATGTTCGTTGAATTTGAAATAAGTGGTTTTCGTCTAGCAACGCGGCACTCATAATTAGCATCTAGCAGTGCCCTCTGAACCGTAATAGGGTGAATATCTATTCCAAACTAATTTTTAGCCTTTGCTACAATCTGTATTGGTTCGACTTTTTGGTTGACCTTCACCTTCCTGGCGATATTAGCTCGTTTTTGGTCCTTCAGTGGTCCTCTTGTCGACCAGTGTGCTTACAGTTCTGCATTGATAATCTTAGTGAACAATATATATATATAACCTTTCTTCAAGGCTTTCCAATATGAAAAAGTTGCAAAATCTATCGAATTTAAACAGAATATTTCACTATTACCCAAGTGTGCCAATAATTTTGTTCAGGGAAATGTAGGGGTTTTTTTCATTTTTAATTTTTTTAATTTAATGGAATGATATACAAAAATAAAATTAAGTTAGTTTAGTTAGAAATTGATAAATTTATAAAAATAAATTTAGTTTCATTTAAATATAACCCTTCTTCTTGGAGAAAAACACTCCGAAAGTCGGACATGCCAACTGTGCCAATAATTAAGTTTGTCACTGTATATACTTTCTTATGTTATTTTTTCTTTATTTATTTTTCGTTTTCTTTAAATACATTTTTATTGTGATGATTCCAAAAATGTATCTATTTTTATTGTGATGTTCGAGTATTTATCCAACTGCAAGTGTAAAGCGTTATTAAATCGTTTTTATGCCGCAAGTGGACGGGCCAAGCGAAGCCGTTGAGAATTGTGAATTACACGGTCGCTTAACCACGGACCACCCTGAAATTGACTTGAGTGCAATGCGTGCCGAGTGGTTGGAACACAAAATTGTAATTACAATTCCTGGCGCTTTCACAGAGGTGGTCTTCTAGTAGAACCCCCCAACATTTGGTAAAAAACAATTTTCACGATATTGGCTATCCAGTGTGGTGAGGAATACGTGACAATTTGTCGATACCCAAATTTCTACATCAGGAAGGAACGCCCTTGTGGCGTTAAAAAACGAATCGCCCGTGGCTTTCTTTTTTCATACCCACAAGTCAACCCAACATGTGGCAACCCATAATTTAAGCCTAGGGATGTTATGATTATGATTATATCACGGACGTTGGAGTTTTTTCTTAATGAGACGAATAAACAAAATGTCACCACAGAAAAATAGTCTAAAACGAGATCTTTTTTCTTTTGTATTAAGCACGACATTATACATATATGTATA
Source organism: Drosophila nikananu (assembly GCA_008042635.1). Classification (NCBI taxonomy): domain Eukaryota; kingdom Metazoa; phylum Arthropoda; class Insecta; order Diptera; family Drosophilidae; genus Drosophila; species Drosophila nikananu. The sequence goes on along the minus strand of VNJV01000138.1, from coordinate 38,450 downwards.
ATGAATGAAACTGAAAGCCATTGTTTCAGTAGCAGAAATTCTATCCTAGAAATGTTATCCTGTTATCCTGTTTGATGTATAAATTACCGAAACCTTTCAGGATGTACTAGATGGGTCCTTTTATGTTATAGATTGATGTAAACTTATTTAGATTTAGAGAGAAGGGCTCTTGCTAACTTATATTTATACCCTTGCAGGGTATTATAATTTTAGTCAGAAGTTTGCAACGCAGTGAAGGAGACATCTCCGACCCTATAAAGTATATATATTCTTGATCAGCATCAACAGCCGAGTCGATCTAGCTATGTCCGTCTGTCTGTCCGTCTGTCTGTCCGTCCGTTTCTATGCAAACTAGTCCCTCAGTTTTAAAGCTATCTGGATGAAACTTTGCAGATATGCTCCTATATGCTCTCACTGCTATATATGTCGGAACGAGCCGGATCGGCCGACTATATCATATAGGTATATAGGAAAGATCGGTAAATTTTAATGAAAAAAATTATAACTTAGCCAATTTTTACAATATTTGAATAAAATTTGAGATATGGCCATTTTGTATTATTCTTGAATTTCGGTTTTAATTAAATCAAAATCGGACAACTATATCATATAGCTGTCATAGGACCGATCAGAAAATTTTGAGGAAAAAATCTAACTAATCCAATTTTCCACATATTTTCATAAAATTTGAGACATAGACACTTTGTATTATTCCAGAATTTCGGTTTTAATTTTATTCAAATCGGACCACTATATCATATAGCAGCCATAGGAAAATATATATAAATTCATTAAATTCGTTCGCAACATTTTTCGCTCGCAACATTTCTCGTTCGCAACATTTTTCTTTCGCAACATTTACCTTATGTCAGAACCCCAGAAAACGAAAAAGTCAGAAGATTTTTCTTCCTCTTTCTTACTTACTGCAAGGGTATTTAAATTTCGGCATGCCGAAGTTACATAGCTTCCTTTCTTGTTTTTAATATGTTACATTAAGCATGACAGCCTTATAAGGGAAATCCAAATACTCCCATCGAAGTTAGTTATTTTGTGTCTTATAAGATTTACCTAATGAGGAAAACCAAACGTAAAAAATTAGAAAAGTTTTCATATTTTAATTCACACGCCCTTTATTTTATTTGTGAAAGTTTGATACACAGGGAGGCAGATATTTTTGTTCCAAAGGAATAGTATATATTCGCAAGCAGCATCAACATCCGAGTTGAGGCAGCCAAGTACGTCCGTATATATTATACTCAGATACTAATAACAATTAATATTCTATGTAGGAGTTTACAGGGCGGTGTGGAAGTCATAACCGATCCTAAAAACTTTATCTTGAACATCATCACCAAAAGATCGATCGGTTCCACGTTGTATTTTAACGGCAATAAAATGAGGACTTTGGACACGAAAAGTAGTTATTGTGCGCCAGTGACATGTTCACTAAATTTATAGTGCAGAGGGTAAGTGGGTATAATAAGTATGCTTGGAAAGTATGCATTGACTTGAGGACTCTTTATTATTTTCATTTCTTATGTTAATCTTCTTTCAGTGTCTCAAACACTTATTGTGTTGTCATAAAGATAATCTCAAATATTGTGACAGTAATATTGACATCATCTGTATTGTAAATTGCATTCCTCTTTGTGCGCCTTAATCTGTCACCCCTTTTCGTTTAAATTTAAATTACCTATTTGCCAAACAAGGCGCACTGAAGGATAACAAAACACTTTTAAATGTAGCCCAGAAATTGTCAGATCAAAAAGCAGAGTCGGAAAAGAGCCATCTGTCAAAATTCTCGTCAAACCACGCAATCTGTCACTCTTCGCATCGCTCTTGCTTTCGTTTAAAAATATGCACCGACAAAAAATTGTGAACATGCCTGATACACATAATTATATATGTCCTAATAAGTGCTATGTGCATATCCCGGTGCACTTGTCAAGTGTTGGCATACCAACTCAGCCAAGCCGGTCATTAAAATATACATTTTTCGATGTTTAAATTAGCCACCCTCGCGGCGGGAAGAGAGGGTTGCGGATTGGCCTGCCACTCACAATTACTTAAATTGTTCATGTTAATGTGTTACCTTTGGCCCACATTAAACACAAAACGACCGCACCAAGGGGTGTTGTCATTCGAGGCGGTTAATAGCTCTATTACACCCCCAATTAGTTTAAAAAGATACATCTATAAATTACACTCACAGCTTGGGGTTGGCTAGGTTTAGGAAAAGAGGTAAGAGTATAAAATAAAAAGAAGAGTCAATTCTTTTTTAACATTTTGGCCTCTTTCAAGTAAATAAAACAGTTTATTGCATCTATAATTAAAAGGTTTCTATTAAAGACTCACAACTTTAAATACTATGCAAATTTTTCAGATATATGTATTAGTTTTACACTCTAAAGGATGTAAGGGGGATTTAAGATGGAATAATAGAATACTTTGAAATACCCGACAGGAAAATATTATATTTATTTTCTGCACGTACGAATAAGTTTGTATTGTGTAGGATTTTTTAAAAATTTGACAAACTACAGTACCTGAAGATATTTTCATCTTTTGATTTTGCATTTGTGAGATGCTTTTAAGATATTCTTAACTAGCATACCAAACAACGATAGGTTTAATTTAAAAGCTATGTAAGTAGAAGTATAACGCAATTTTGCTTTATTAAGTGGAAAACCCCTTTTTCTGAAGTAATACATTCTCGATTGTAGGGTCGAACCACCGATGCATGGATTTGTAAATCTAAGACTATCAATGAAAGAGAAGATATAATCCATATACGAAGGTCTTCAATGGGAACGGAAACGCATCTTACATAAGCAATGTTACAGGCAGTAAATATTCCCTGTAATCCAGGAAGAATCGGACCCAAGAAAACCACCTATTATAGAGTGGGAATACATACCAATAACGATTCAAGAAGTGCACTTTGAATGAAAAAAACAAATACATGATAATACAGGAGTAAATAAACACAGGGAGTACTTGAGCAAACATAAGTACCCACGCAGATGCACTCATGGGCATTAAATTCGCAGCAAGTAAGCAGCTGGCGCCAATTCACAGGCGTCGTGTCGAGTGATTAAGCAATCGCATTGATACTTGGCCCATCCATACTGATTCCAATTCACACAATCCCAATTGTGTTTCGGATTGACAGGTTCATAAACGGCATTGTTCGCGATGTTTGTATTTGAATTTCATGCCCGAATACAATTGCTCTTTTCCTGCCCACACATCCAGGAGCTCACAAAAGGCGGGCAAGAGGCTTATTTTCGGGTGTATACGGCTGGTTTGGTTTGGTCATGGGAAAGCCAATTGCCGACTAATGTCGGGGGCAGAGTGTGCGGTTCATTATCATCGAGATAATCCCATTAGAAAACTCTGCGGCAAGTGTAAGTTTAATAATAAATGGAATCCTCCAGGGAGGGATATGCATAAATACATGTGTTTCTGTTTGCACATGACAAAATGTCCGTGAATAATAAACTTGACAGGGGTTTATTGGCAATGCTAGTCTTTATTAAAGTACAGTTCTGAAAAAATTCGGAACGCACATTTCCGGTTGCGATATTGACGACTACCTCGCTTATAATCGCTTTGCAAGGACATAAATTATCAACGTACAACTCTAAAGAAAATCTATGTTTTTTCTAGTTGTTACATTAAATAAATCCTATTCCCGAGTAAATCAAATTTCTTTTTATAACATCTAATAAATAACGGATTTTATATTACGAATTGACGAATTGAATTTCAAAGGAATTTGGCGCAGTAAAAATATTGATTGAATACATAATAAATACAAACTTCAAAGCCCTAACTGCGGGGCAAGGTATCAAAACACGTTAATACAAGACTCGTCCTGAAATTCTCGACAGTATAATTTAAAGGTTATTTTCGTTGTGCCTTTGCAACAAATAAATATATACATATATTTATAATAGGATACATAAGTGAATGCTATTATGTTAACGTTCCATAAAGTGGCAGATGTTTCCGAAAGTACCCACTCGCAATAAATATAAATATGCTGCTGTAATTTAAATACGAAAACGCCGAAAAATAATAATTTGTTAAATACAAGGGCATAAATCTGTAAAATTTCCAATACCCATACAGAGTATTCCAAATCACTTTAACTGCTGGTAATCGGGGCATAATCTTCAAAAATTTGCATGCACTCTCCACGAAAGAAGGCATTTGAGATCCTTATCGTGCACATTATTCACGTCACGTCTGGAGTATTCGAAGCATAGTAGAAACTGCCCATCAATTTCCTTCCCTGCTCCTGCCCCCTTTTCCCCCTCGTGGCATCGCTGAATATTAGAATGCACGGGGTCCTGCTACTAAATTACCTCGACGATTTGGCCGGCGATGACGGCATGTTGTGGGTGTTGCGTTGTGACCGACTTGCCGGCTGGCTTGTCCCCCGATTGTCCTGGCTCTGGCCCATCAGATCGTTGGGGCAATTATGGTTGGTTGGGAGCCCTGATATGTCGCAGCACGGACATGCCTGCCGCCCAGCAAATGCTCCTTCGTTCATCGTTGCCATTCCACGGCTCTGGCTCATTTGGGGCGGCTGCAAGCCCCGGTCTCTGTTCCCCGGTCTCCGGTCTCCTGTCTCCTGTCTCTCCAGGTCGTACATGATCGCCCCGGGGCAGGCTGGGTCTTTGGCTTTAGTGCAGAAGATGGTACGCTGAACAGGCGTTGCGTCTGGCACGGGCTAGTGGCCATAATTCTCAGTACACGACTGCACAAAGGGGCTGCTGCAGCGGTATCAGCATCACCAGCGGCATCAGCAGCCGGGGCAGGCCCCGCCGATAGGATCGGCAAAAATCCCTGCCGCATACCAAGTTTGGTGCACTCTAATGTTGGTAAAATGGATTCACTTCTGGATTCGGTAATTTCACAAAAGAACTTAGAAATTTATGTTAAAACGAAAAAGGAGCCTTATGGGTCGAAAAGTATAGAACAAGGGCCAGATCAATCAATTAAAATATTATATTCCATATATTATTTAACATTTTAAAACTTTAAAACTATATATTTTGACGCTTTAAATTCATTTCTATAGAATTATGCATATGTAATAAAGAATAAAAATAATAAATACAGAAAACAGACAAATAACCCTAAGAGAGTCCCTTCTCAACTCTTTAAATATAAAATTTGATAGAAAAAAAATATAATTTGGAGTGTCCAAGAGTGGGCTTAAACTGAGATATTTTGCAACCTATCACAACTCAAGTGACGCAACTTTGCACAGACAAACAAAATACCCGTTTCGGTATCGAATATAAATAAGGTTGAAAATAAATATCAAATAAGTACTTTTTTGCACTAAGCAACAATTTGGAGGAAATTTCAGATGCTGTCGTTAGATTTCAGATAGCTGAAGACCATCAAAACCATCTGCAGTGCTATTCAAATTCCTGCCTTGTGGACTCTGTAATATTCCAAATCGCATTGAACCGCCAACGAACGATAATGAGCTGATCATCGACTGCTGTGATATGATAAGTACGACTTCTATCGCGGACTGCGGGATTATTCATGGCAGAGCTGCAGCGGCCATAACGACACAGGTCGTCAAAAGCTGGGCGGGAATGTGGATGAGGGGCAGGGCAGTGCAAAATCGGAGGCGATGCCGGCTCTAAAGCTCAAGCACTGAAGCGATTGTAGATTTTGTTACGAAGGTTAATATAAAGCGGAGAACAAGGAGAGCAACCCGTGTTAAAACTGAAAGAATAAAAGACATTTAAAGCTGAAAGGTGATGTTCAAACACCCTTACGTGCCAGGTTGGTTATTTTTTACCTAATCATAATTATGAATATTAGATAATTTAATGTTTTTGAAACACAACAATCTATTTAAGTTATTTATACCTCAAGTCACTATATGAAACACAAGGCTTTCTTATAAGTTCTAATATTCAATTTAGTTATTTACTATAATATTCTTTGCACTTAATAAATCCATATGCAGATACTTATACCCAGCCGAGTGCAGGTAATACGAACTCAGTGCAAAAGTTATGAGCACAAAATGCAAAGTCAAGCAAGCAAAATCCTATAATTAAACAATTATAGCAACTCCCACTTTTGCTCGTGGTCATTCGCTGGCCCTGGACCTGGTCCCTTGCGCTATGTGCGCTACTCCTCCTCTTTGCGATCAGGATGGATTTCGTCCAGTGTAGCACGATGCAGGTATTGGAGGATGAGGAGGACTTCGCCACATTGGGAGGAAGGCAGGGGAGCCGTAGCAAGTACTTCCTTCTGTGCGAGGAATGCTGCGCAAGCCTAGCGACTTTCGGTCTTGGATTCTGGCCTGCGCCCCGAGCTCCACCTCCGTCTGGAAGTCTGGAAGCTGTCGGAGCTTCGATCTTTGGCATTGACATTTGTTAACTGAAGGCGAGGATAGCGGTGCCATAATTATAATGCTCCCAAACAAAATCCAAATTCAAACGCTAAATAAAGTTTGTTGCTAAAGTGCACTTAAAAAAAGGATTCATTACCGATATACAAAATATATATTTCAGATAATTAAAGATTATTTCAATTGCTAAAACTTATAAAATAAGTTAGAAGAAACTCTTAAAAATAACTCTCTAATATCCCATATTTGAAGTACATTTTTACTACATTTTTAACGTAGAACGGAATGACTGATACTAACCCATGGACTATAAGCATGGTGCCAAATACTGGTGCAGTGGCCTTAAATCTTAGTTACTTGACTTTGGAAAGTCAGGCTGTAGTCATTAATGATATGTATATGGCAGAATATACTCCCCAGGTGAAACCATGTATTTAGCTTCATATGCAAGCATATCTTAAGCCAAGAAGAATCTGGACGCGCACGATAAATTATTTGAGACGAGCCGATCTCACCCCCGAATCAGAATCCCAGAGTTCGTCTGGAAGTCTCGGAATCTGGGGAACTCTGGGGACCTCGAGCTGCTCCTGCATGGCTTCACTCGTTTGTCTTGCCGACCGTCAGCATAAGAAACCTCCAGTTCCAGTTCTCGACCAAGTCAAAGTCACAGTCCCAGCCTCGATAATTAACACACAAGCGCGGGGCGTGATGAGCAACGGACCTCAGAACCAAACAAATTATTAAAAATGAATTAGTGGAAATATAAATATATGATTTCGAAATCCCATGGACCGCTGGAACGCACGTGCTCCTAGGCATCCACACTGGTCCCTGATGATGCCCCTGGCCACGTTGCCCGGAGGTTCCCAACTCCGCTGCAATTGCATTTGGAGGTTTTTTAAGCCTTTGCTTTTTTTTTTATAAATATATAAAAGCCATTAAATACTAATCTATTCTCGATTGCTCTTCTTCAGTCGGGCAACTAATGACGCGCGGTTAACATTTAGGCCACCGCCAGCCCCGTGCAAGGAGGCAGTGCCTCCTCTCTCTTAAGTATGATTAATTAATATTGCAGGTAAGCATGTACCTCCGCGTGCATACGTCAGTGCAAGCGGCTCTTGCTAACCGTATTATTATGCACATTAGGTAACCATGTCATTATTTTATTATTATTGTTATTTCGATTTCATACTCATTTAAATATTCATTAATAAAACTAACCAGCCAAGATTTTTATTAGATATAAAACAAATGCGTCAGTGATGCATACATCATTAGTTTTGGTTTGTTTTTAAGTTTAAAGTTTAAAGTTTGCACTAAGTCTTACTCCAGTGACTACCAGGCAATATTGTAACATTAATATAAATGGTTTTTATATGCCAGAAAAACGACGAACTAATTTACTTATGTAAATTTATAGGTAAACTGAACGACTATTAAATGAAATAAATTAAAGAAAATGAATGTACATAGAAGGGTTTCTTTTAAGTGCATTAGGTATAAATGTTATTTCATATTATATGATCGAAAAGTTCGAGTGGCTGGTATGTAAACAAGACTGTTCAGACTGCCTAGGGTGTTTAATTGTTGAATTATGCATTGCAAGCTTTATTTACTAAATGTGCAAACATTTGTGTTTTGATTATAAATGCTTAGGTTTTTAACCAAAATTTAAATATATAATAAATAAATTAAATCAAAAACAAACGTAGATATATATATGTATACATAGAAAAATGATTTACCTGTTGGCTGTGCAATCTACTGTAGATTAAAGATGATTTTCGCTTCAGTTTTTATGTGTTTGCTATATGAGATATTTAGTTAAACTATTTTATTCTTCACTTTTGCAATATATGTATGTGTGAAAACTCATTGATTTTTTTTAGAAGCTGATGAAGAAATAATTTAAAATAAAAATTAACCGACAGATCACTTCGAAAAACCATACCGATTGAAACAAAATCGATTGGTTCAAATTAAAGAAAATATAATAATGTCAAGGCTTCGATCTATGTGAATTAAATCAAGCGGTTAGACCATGAATTGGTAAAATTCTCCTTAAAAGCACAAGTCGAACTAAAAATTGAGTATTCCGTCGGTCATAAAATCTTGTAATAATTCCGACTTATTTTTTTGAGGTTGGTTCATGCTAAAGAATACTCAGAACATTATTATTGACCTCATTATTATTAGGAGCAACAAACTTTAACTAGTTACTTCGAGGAAAAAAGCTAAAGACATAACCCGGTTATTTATTGTATTAGAATTGGGCCCATTTGATATCAGATCAGATGCTATTACGTATAAATGAAGAACTTATTTAAAATATGTAAAGCTAGAAAAGCTTTCCCATTCAAAAATGTACAACATTTTAATTACCCAGAATATAAATTTACAAATATTTGTCCAATGTTAATGTCTACGATTCATACATCTTAGACCAAGAGTAAATCTATCATGGCGCATTGTAAATACGATTAGTATTGTAGGAGATTTTCTCGAAATAAAAACTATTATTCTGTGAAATGGTATACGGTTATTATACTTATGCCAAATGTAGGGAAAACCATATATCGATTTAAGGTATTTTCCGAATAATAGTTTCTTCAAATTATCAAACAGAAATTATTCAATTCTTTCTAACTTTAAGTAAATAACAGTCTAGATTTTTTAGTGGGAGTTTGATATTTACGGTGCTTTTGCGACGTCATTCTGTTTTGAAAACGGAGAAGTTCGAAGAGAAGCGATAACTGATAAAGCATTACACGGCTGAGATGCAAAGCACACCTCTGCGTGCTTCGAATGTATCTGTGAGGCACGAGTTAAGAGCACAACGGTAGCCTAAGAGAGCGGAGAGTGCGGCCAGAGAGAAACAACGCGAGGGCGGAGCAGGACGGAGGGCGAGATAAATAAAAAGCAGCGCAGGGGTGAGTGAAAGATACATACCGCCTCGAACGCGCTGCCTGGGAACTCTGCCAGCATCCCCAACAGCGATATGTACTCGGGCAGCGGCAGCAGCAACAACAAAGAAGGCAGCAGGAGCAGCAGCTGAGTGTGTATTGGGGCTGTTGCCGGTGACATGGGGGATTGTAACTCCACGTTTCGGGCCAACTCCCAAGCAAGGCTCTACACTCTGAGAAAATCTCAAAGGATCTCAGCTTTAACAATTATCTACTTCTTGGTAAAATTAAAGGAGTTCTGATATGTTTCACAATTCACATTAATTTGCAGTTGGGAAATCGTTAAATTAATACTTAATATCTGAATTTGAATCTATAAAATATACTGCTTAAATATAGTAAGGTTACTACTGCTTAAATATTGTTAGGTTACTAAAAAACTTACACTGACAGACTTTATTTTTAAATCCTTTAATAACAAAACACGAAATAATTTCCAACCTAAATAAATTTTTACTAGTTACTCAGCTAACATGTGAAAACATACAGAACAAGTATACGTAAATAATAAATCCGAGGCTGTTTTTGTCGTAATTCAGCTGGTAATGGATGCTTAATAATAATAATTAGGGAAGTCTGTTCAAAGTATAAAACATCTTAAAACTAAAGTAATTGAAAATATTGAATTAAAACATATAGTATTTTATAATTATATTTGTACAAGTTGTCCAAATTCCTAAAGTTTTAACTTGATTAGCACAGCAGTCTACGAAGTCACATGTAAATCGCAGCTCTTTTGCGCTGTTTGAACTCAGATCCTTTTCTCCGAGTGCAGTAAATACGCACACACACACACATAATGCCTGGCGGCAATGGACAACGAAATTCGGGGAGTGGGTGGGACAAATATTAAATCTAGCAGTGTATTATGTACTCCCCGTACGCCACATAAATATTTATGTATCTGCTTGCCACCCGAGTAGACACACATCCCTATGTATGGGCTATGTGTAATTATGCACTTATCACTCTACATGAGCCGTGTCCGTTGCCGACTTTGCAAAGTTCCATTTCCTCGGGAGATATTGTCCGCATATAGAAGAAGTCCGCCCGAATCTCAGATGTACCGCACGCATGTATACGCGTCCAGGGAGTCGCAGTGCGTATGTACAGGTACCTACTCCGTACATATGTCCATGTACAGGAGCCAGGCTGTATGTGGAGTGGAGGCAAAAGGACCCCATATAGTGTGTGTGCGTTGCGAAAGCTGCGCGCTATCTTGGGAGGATTTCGGGGGGCGAAACCGGGCTCGGCTCTGGATGGGCTTGGACGGGAGGCACATGACCAACAGAAGCTGCATGCATACACCCCCGGGTAGAACAGTACATAGCCAACGGCTGGGTCTTCGGTCGCACGGAACTGAACTGAACTGAGCTGAACGGAACGGAATGTAAGCTGGGCAGGGAAAATCCTTTGGCCGAAAACCACAAAGGAGATACGGAAGTTGGCTCAGACGACGACGACGCAGCTCCTCCAGTGCCGATCCGCTGCTGGAACCTCTGGCATAAGTGCGAGTGCAGGAAACCGGAGCGGAAATTCACTGGGCGGATGTCAAGTCCAAGTTCAGGCCGTGTTCCTAACCGAGTTACCCTATAACTAAATAGCCGTGTTTTGCCATCTAGTTCCGGCGGCATCCGCACGTGATTCCCAAGTACGAGTTGGAGTGTCTTCATCCCCCGCGCGCCGACGACGATTAACATAAATTTGCACTCATTGGCCAACTGCGAAAGCTGTCATCATTCTGGATTTTACAAACAACTTCCGACGGAAGGTCGGTCGGCCAACAGACACTGAGGCCACTGGTGCCAAATTGGAAAATTACTTTAACCAACTTTTCGTCTATTTCCGTAGGAGTTGGATATGTCATTTCTGGCTACCTTGGACGCAAGTGCCTGGCAGGTATTTGTACTTAAATTTCCCAATGCTCCTCCCCGTATTTACATAATGAGATAAAGAAGTGAAATTGGCGGGACAAGCTGTGCTTAGAAACCTTAATAACAAATAATTTAAAAAGTTCGGTTACATCCAGCATAATTTTCCCACGATCACTGGTGATATTTTTATATATGTAGATTAATTAAGAAAGTGGAGTGGTTATGTGACATAAAGAAATGTTGCTATAATATATAAAAACAGGTTAATTATTTGTGTAATGGTTAAATTTTTCTTGAATTTTTATGTACATATAATTTTTTGCTTCCATGCTTCATCAGTCAAGATTCGACTATCATGGCAAGCACTCACAAGATCTGGTGGTTTTCAGTACATTAATATTATTGTAACAATAATAACGTATACCGAAAGGTACAGATATAGCAAGTGGTCAGAAGATGTAAAATAAGGGTATTTTCTTCAAACTGCACGGCCTGTCTTGCTTACACAAAAAGGGGATGAATTTGTTAATTTCGCTGCTTGGTAAGCCGAAATAATTTTATTACTTGAAATGCAACTTCATGGATCAGGCGGCAGACAATTTAATCATACATGGTAAATTTGACCATAAATACTCTGTGAAATCTAAATTTTTGATGACTTTCTTCGCAACGCGCTACGGCCACATAAAAGCCACCTTACTATCCGTCGGTAAATGCATAATTCGTTCAACAGCACGGGGGAAGGCTTTAAACAGCTTCACATAAATTTGTATATAAATAATAATAAAGTTGCAAAATAATTAAAATTGTATTAAAATTAAGCGTACCAAGCGTAACTCTTAAATTTACGCATTTAAAGTTTAGTTTGAGAAAGTTGCTGAGCTACCACAAATCGAGCTTAAACTGAGCCGGCCAGCGGTCGGTCGTTTCTGATCTGATCCTGTTTGTTCGAGTAGTCCTATTTACACTGCGACTTAGTCCCTGTCACCGGCAGTCCGCTCTTGTTTTCGGAGTTTTTCTTGTTATTGCCAGCGGTGGCGGCTGCTCAACTGGCAGCGTTCTGTTTGCGCAGACCTGTCGGCCAAATGAACCGAATAATACATCAAACGCTCTTTAATGGGGGTGACAAATCCCCGGCAGTTGGCGGACCTGATTACTTTATGAGTGCGGTGGGTCGGTCTTGAATAAGCCGCTCGTCCTGGCTGCAGAAATTAATCAAGAACCGTACTCTAACCGCCAAGCATGCAAATATGTTAAAGCAGTTGTACTTTCCAATAACAATGTCGGCAATGTCAGTGATAAACACGACACAGATGACTTTTAAATTAAAAGTTTTGATTTAAATGTATTGAGATCTTAAAATAAAGTTGGCTTTAATTCCCCAACCCCAAGTATTGTCTTTAATGGGAGAAAAGGCAAAACGTGACAAATATACATACTTTCATATCCCGTGGTTAGCTCACTTATCTGAATAAAGAATATTAATGGGTTTGCTTATGCAAATTTAAGGGTCATTGCTAAAAGGGCTGTGGAAGGAGTAACCAAATATAATAATCAATGATGATTAGACTTAACTTAAACGTAATATTGTTTCCTTAGCTATCATGTTTATCTCTGAGAATTGTAACTGAGAAAACTAAATTACAAATTCGAAGAACTACAAATAAGGATTATTATAACATAATATGATTATTGTGACCGTTATTTGAATATTAGCTTGATCCTTAAATAACTATAAGTGTGTTGTGGTCTGTTTCATTGTTATTTAAAAATGTTGTGCAAATATTTAAAAAAATTCTGAAACCTTACATGAGAATGAACAACATTTTGCCGTGTTTATCATTACCATTCAGTTTCTATTATTTGTACTTTTCCCGTGACCAATAGGATCATTTTGATTCGGTGCTCTTTTTGAAAAGAGCGTATGCCTATCTTTGGTTGTCGACCCTTTGGTTTGCATCTCATGTTTGGTGAAAATAAGGTCGGCATTTCCAGGCTCGGCACCTCATGGCCCAACACCAGAATTTGTATAATCTAGCGGAAGTAATGGCATTACCAGCGCAGACTTTACCCACAGAGACTCTATTGTAGTTAAATGCCAATTATATGCATAAAGGGATTTCCGAGATAATTACGGAATAGCGGCCGCGACATCCTTATCCACGTTATCCAATGTTCTGGGTAGGCTAATAATTCGATATGTTAATACTCTACCGGCTTGTGGGCTAGGAATCGGCTTCAAGTTGCACGCTGCCTGCGAAAAAGGATCTTTGACGAGCAGCTAGCAACTTCAAAATAAGGCACGTGTCCATATTTATGCCATTTAATACATGAGGAAACAGTGTGTGGCACCATACAACACTTCGAGGCATATCATCCCATTTGCCCACAAAAATCGACCCCGCCTGCCACTCAGATGCTGATGCACTTGGAAAAAGCTGTGGCGAAAATCAAATTGAAATTGTTTGAAAAGCTAGTAATGCAAATGATAAAAGAAAGATAGAAACATTAAAGATATAAATATTAAAGATAAAGATATAGATAGATAGATAGAAAGCTGTACCGCCTCCTCATTATATTCACAATATCAACAAGAATCTCTTCAATTTAAACTTTATGCATATATGCTCGCATCACTAGCAAAATCAATTTAGCTGTAACAGAGTGTACCTTAACAGAATATAAATTTATTTTTGAATACCTATAAAAATCTTATTGCGGCATCCGAATTCACATAATATGTGGTTAATAGTTAAACAATCAATTAGTTACAGCTAATTTCAATTCAATTTACTTTACTTACTTACGGGTTAATGGCTTAATAGTATATTGAAAACTATTAGGAAGAATTAATCAGAACTTTTTTTGAGTGCACCCGGGATAATCTCTCCCCGTTTCAGTACAGGGGTCTGTTTAAGTGAGAAATTGGGACTGAGACGAGTACTTCGAGCAAAAAGTGAAAAGCCAAGTAGTACGAGTGGCAACGAGCGGCGCTGCGGCGACACGCATATGTTTTTTCTGGGGCCGTGCGGCCGTGTTTGTTGCTTCGCAGGATGCGCACACCTGAGTGCTCCGTAATGAAAATCCACAACCCCCGTACTTCGGATCGAGAGTTGGGAGGCTCAAGTACCGGCGAGAGCTTGTCGGAAAATTATACAGCAAACACACTACAAACAAGGCGGATATACATTACGAGGCCTGGCCACGTGACCTGAAAGCCGTCATTTTAATTAAGTTCATAAAAAAACAGAGCCACGGTCCGCGAACGTCTTTTATCAGCAAAATTTCAATGTAGCGGCCTTATTTGGTGTTCATAGATGCGAAATGGATAGTACTAATAGGAGGTATCCAACGTAGCCAATTCAGCTTAAAGATTCGATTTCAGGTTTCTAATGCAGGGTTTCATCTATGTACATTCTTAGTTACTCGCTTCCATTCCATATTGGCAAGAAGAAACTCGTGAAACGATGGAATATTATTAATTTTTGGCATTTCTCCACTAACATAGATAGTTTTAGCTTTAGGAACTTATAATATTAGGTAGCGAACTTCGGCTTTTTGGTTCAATTAAGGCAATTACTCTTACATTCTTAACGTATTCATATAAACACATTTCAATGCAATGTGTGCCGCTCCGAAGGCATTCGTACATACTATACCATACGTGACAGCGTCCTCGCAGCACTGTACTTATCACATGATTTATATTAATGGCGGCATATCATGTTTCACGCGTGCTCGGCGCTGGTTTTGACTGCAGAACAAATTTGTCAGTGGGGGTCGGCACGCGCTTCATTTTCGAATAAAGTCATCGGCAACGACAGGTCGGGCATTGGAGCAATGGAGCAATGGCAATGGCAAAACGTTAAAATATTGGAACTGGCCGGGACAGGCTTGGCACCTATTGAGAGCCCGGCCTTTCGCCATAAAACAAAGAAATATGGGCAAGAAGAGCCAGTTGTTTATGATGGAGATGAACAAAACGGCTATAAATCTTGATCCGCAAATGTCAGATCGCACACTGAAGTCTAGGGATAAGGAGGTGGATATTTTTAAAGGATATACGAGTGCCAGCTATTAAGAAGCCACTTGTGTAAATTTGTGTGTAAGAAAAAATGAATTTTAAACACAATTCAGTACAAATATTTGTATTTATTTTTAAAGAGTATTTATTTTAACGCTTAAAACAAAAAACATTATTTTTAATAGAATAATGTTTAATACACAACACCACTCGCTTTAATATTTTGATAATTTGCAAACTTTTTCGACTTTTGTAGAACATTGTAAAGTTATAACCAATTTTTGGACCAACAGAAAAACGTTTAGCTTTCGTACATATGTACATAAGAAATGAGTTTAATGTTAATTGACTTTTATAGTCTTTTTGGTATTTAGTGAACTTACTTTCATTTCAAAAGTTATTTCTCAATAGTGGGCTGAAACATATAAGAATTTAAAAAGTTTAAAGTTAATAACGCAGTTTTATACCTAACTCAAAACTTTAAAATTAGTTTTTAATGTTTTTTAACAGCTAAACAAATATTGATCTGATTTAAAAATCGTAAGTGTGGTTTCCCCTTAAAGTATGTATTTTTCTACAAACATATTCAAAGCTTTGTTAAGTTTTTCAATAAAATTTAACTCTTTGCTTCTGTAACATATTGATGAATTCAAGTTTTTCACTTGGTCATTGGAAAAGATGTGTTTCGTTTTGTTGTGGTTTATACTCTTTTACACCCAGGCAAAACACCAAAAGGCAAATGATGTTAATTGTATGAGATTCCGCTACTGTGTCTGAGCATCGCGGACGCGTCATTAGCAAACATGCCTAATTATTGTTTTGGTATTAGTTTTAAAACATGTTGAAATATTTCATATCAACACGTCTTTGGAAGCCAGTGTACATAAGACCCGGTTTTGAGATTTTCTCTTCTTTTTGGCCAGCACATTGCCTTAAATAATAAGACAAATTGCCGTCTTAACTGTCTCCTGTCATGAAGGCGCTGGTTAAAAGTGTTTCTTTTTTTAATGCAATCGTCGTCTCTCAAAAAGACTACTTTACACTTGGCGAATCACTTAAGAGTGTGCGGAAAAATGAGGCAAATGCGAATCCCTAATTATAGCTCAGGGCGAGCGTCCAACTAGTTATTCTCACACGGGCCAAGAGCCTCACATGTGCCAGCGACACCTACAACCAGCCAACTGCCAACTACCAAACAGCCGCGGAGAAACGGATACCGTTCCGCGCCATCTCAGCCACTACGCACTTTTCAGTTTTCAGCCCATCTTGATTCAGAAACGCATCCGCGGGCACTAAAGATCGCAGCAGTTTAGGTGCGTATAAGTGTGTACCGGTGCACCGGGTGGTACATCGGACTGCACATACATATGCAAATGATGCATATTTGAAGGCTTTTTAAAAATTTGCCCTCGCGTTTCCTTGAGAAACTTTCCTTTTTTTTTTTTGAAGGTTTAAAACATCTTTGAGAAATCAAATTAAAACAATACAATTTTAAAAGGTTGTTTGGTTTTCATTTGTAAAGTCCCTTTAGCGCAAATTACAAAATTATCATAAAATTTAGGGTTAGGGCCAGATAGAAATTAACATAGCTTCAGAAGTACTTCTTCAGAATACTCTTCTTACTCTAATATGATATCGACACGGTACAGTCTCCCTAAATATGATTCGCAATATTCATAATAAAGATGCAGATAATAAATGTATATATAAAGCAAAGGATTAATTCCACGTGCTAAGAAATTTAATACCGAATACCAAATACTTAAAAAACCTTTTCGCTTTGTTCTGGCTTAATTATAACGTTTTCGGTGCGTAAAAATGAGCGAAGAATCAACCCCAACTAATCATTATTAAGCGCTTTAATGATTTTATAGTCCAATTTATATTCCTTAACAACCACTTGCATTCGGCCAAATGCTTACATCTCTTATTCGGATGTTTGCTTTTAATTTTCGAGGTCTCGCAACCAGAATCCGAATCCGTCCGCAGTTATTTATCGTAAATTGGATGTCTGCATGTGGCTGAAACTCAGAATGTCTACAGCGCTGATGGAACTCGGGCTCTGCGATTCGCTTGATTTAATAGTGGCAATTTCGCTCGACTCCAACGCACTGATAATTTTCTCACATAGAAATCCGTTTTTATAAGCTAAAAAAAGGCGCCGCACGCAATTCAGCATTCATGTTTTATTGCCTAATTAACTGGCGCTGACCATTTCACGACCTCTTGTGCGTGACGCGTGAACGGAGTTACGGCCAAGGAATCACTTATTCCGAGGAGCAGGAGCTCCGAGCCTTGGGACTGCTGGCGCGTTTGTTAGCCACATACGAGGATGGCATTATCACTAAATTACCAGAGCAGGCAGTGCGAAATAGTATTTTAATTATTTCTTGAGAGGGGTTATTATAATGTTTATGAATGATAAAAATATTTACAGCAGACAGATAAAACAGATAAACACTATAGAGTGTACAAATAATAATAGAATTTATTACTCATCAGATACTTGAGAAATTCAAGAATATTACAAAATCCTCAAACTGTATAATATTAAAAAAGAAAATTAAATGTACTTTAGTGTACTAAATTCTGATAACAAAAATTGTTGATAAATTTCAATAATTCTAATTTTTATTTTATAAGTAAGTATTACTTTTGCCTATTCATCATTCGGTAAATGGAAAATTCTGCAATTAAAATTTGTTATAGAAATTGGATTCCTTTTATTATTACAAAGTTGATTAATTCTCCCCACTCAAAATTGAAAAGCTAAGTTAAAACTAATGCTTCCCTTTTTTAATAAATATAATTAACAAAGCAATGGTTGCTTTTGGCAAGATGCTGTCTGCTATCTAAAGTTATACTTTTACGCGAGTGTTTGCCAAAGTACGAGATGTTCGCATTCATATGTACGTAATCTCAATCTACGGTGGGTAAACACAGCTGCAAATATATTTCTTTTTGACCTCGAATTTAAATGGTCCGCCCTGGTCGTTCGCCGCTCTATCGGGTTGCTCGTCCGCCGAATTGCGAAAAAACAGAGCGGATTAAAGGTGCACATGAGCACAGCCGTAGGAAATATGCTGCAAACATCCGCCTGCTGCAACTGCATCTGAAAACACATACTCACTCACGGCGCACAGAAAACCTCTGCCGAAGCTGTGGCACACTAAAAACAATCAATTTCGATTTGTACTTGAAAAAGCTAAATTTTAAAATTAAGGAACAACCAGAAAAAGTATTATACCTTATTGATTTCTTTAATTAATTAATTAATTAATGGAATGGTATACAAGAAATGTTTTTTAACATTGCAAATGGCTTATGTAAGTAAGTTTATTATTATATTACTTTTGATATTATAATCTTAAGGTTCAAGTGGTTTTTTATAAAACTTAAACTGATGCCATAATGAAAATAATTTGTATCTGCATAATTTTTTGTTGTATATTATACAAAAGTTTCCTATCCCTAGCTCTATGGGACTTTTGAATTATGGATCGTATTCAGTATATTTCCGAAATATTTACAATTTCTTTCAGTGCAGGCGAACAAGGGGCAGCGAAACAGCAGCGGGACAGGAGCAGGAGCAGGAGCAGGAACAGGGGCGGAGGCGGAGGCAGAGCCGGATCAGGGAGCAGAGAGCTGAGCTGCGACGAGCGCGGCGCACTCGCTCATCTTCCCCGCGGCTATTGGCGTCGTGCAACATTGCAGGAGCCTTTTTCCTGTGCCCTGTGTCTGTGGAAGACCTGGCGAATAAGCGAGCAGGCCTGGCCATGAGCCATGAGCCATGGCCATGTCGCTGATGATTCGTGTATCGCAGCCGCCGCCGTTGTGGCCGCCGCAGCGTTTGGCTTCTCCCGAAATTTGAATCTGCCTGCATCTGAGGACTTAACGAATATGAACGAAAGGGCCCGCGGCCTTTTCAAAATATTACCACACTCGGGCATGGCTACGTACTACGTACATGCGTTCGGGTTCGGGTGAATGCGGAAAATTATGGCGGAGTAGTTGCAGATACAAACACTCAATCACAAGGGCTCCATTTGCATACGCCGGCCCCTCCGCTTGCGCCTTTAAAAAAGCCACGAGGCCTAAGCAGTCCTATTAACTATAACCCCTAGGATCTGAGAGCGACTGCTGGCGCAGTCCCAAAGTAGACATTTGTTCCGCTCAAAGCGACTATTCCATTAAAATAGTTTTGCACTCGTACCACTGTTAATTAGAGCCTTTTCCAGAAAACCAATTTTTAGTGGATTCTATTAGGTATCCTATTAGCCGAACTGACTTTATGCCCAATATAAAATAAGATTTAAAATGCGACAACTTAATGACTTGTTTTGGTATTTAGTTCAAAATAAATAGAGATCGTGAAGGATCTTTCTGGTGCACTGGAGCGCTAACGATATATGTATAATTAATTAAGATAATTTCTTTAATATTGCTAGAAAAGAGTTAATCAGAGATACATCCTTTCCAAGCTGGTTTCATAGGCGTTTACAATCGGATAACGAATTAAAAGGCCACGAATATTATATTTCGGTTTTATAAGAGAAGACTTAGTTCGTAAATTTAAAATAGCTGTTTCAAACTCAATAAGTATCGGGTATAGAAATAATATTTTAATAACCTTTTAAGTAAGCTGCCTCAGTTAGGGAAACCGTGAAAATGAAACAGCGCTGTTCGTGTATAGAAATATTATTGTTTTCTCCCTCTGCGCAGTTGTAATTTAAGCCGCATTATTTTTGCTCCTCAGATCAGTTTCTTACGTTTTTGGAAAATCACTACTCCGGCGCTGATTGTGATTTGCATGTGGAATGCACTTGTCTGAGGCCGCAAACGCGGACTGAAGAGACCGAAGAGCAGCGGCCCGATAAAGGAGTCGCCACAGATTGGCAGGCCTGGGCCAGACACTGCCATGAAGACAACAGTCGGGCCAACAGTCAGGGCAGTAGTCATGCAAGTCCTGCGGCATTCACGAGTTCCTCCCGAGGCGATCGCATTTAAGACGCATCTTAAATGAGGTGCTCGGGCCGGGTACCGGGCACCAGGCTCCAGCTCCAGCTCCGGCTTGCAGCTTGCCTGCTCTTAAGGTACTCGGCCCCAGTCTTTAGAGCCAGCTTATGACTGGCTCAAAGAAAGCTGCCATTTTCGGGAGTGCACGTGTATGGGTGGGGATGTGGATGTGGATGTGGTGCAGTGTAGGTGTGGTGTCGGTAGTTGCAAGTTGGTAGTTGGTAGTTGCACAGAGGTGTACTTGGGCGCTTTTACCATGAGCACACGGACCACTGTGCATCACGATTTATGGCAATGCTGCGGGGAGGATTGGAAATTAATTGGTAATGCGAGCAGTGCATCAGTATCAGTATCGGCTCCGAATCGCAGCAAAAAATGGCGGACCGATCATCGGTCGATCGATCTCTTGTCGTGGCCGCAATCAAAAATCGTGCCGCCGCAATGAAATCGCTGAAATGGAGGTGGGTCGTCGAATTCCACCGCCGCAATTGGATAATGCACCTGATCACCGCTTCCACCACACGAAATTCACGGTTCCTACGAGGTAGCTTCGTGAGCTGCCGTTTTTATATAATGTGTATGTGCAGTCGGCGGGATCACGGATTCATATCTTTATTTTGCCCTCGTACAAATTTGTGCCAAATAGCTGCATTGTTTTTTAAGGGGAAACCCTACTGAAATTCGTTACCCTTTCCAGAGCAGAACGAGACATCGACATCTCCCCTGGCAACAAAGGATAGGAGCTCAAGTCCGTTTGAGTCACTTAAAAGGCTAATGGCGTAATTCAATTGGGGGATGCCAACATTCAAAGCTCAGGCTCAGCGGAAAGCCTGTGATTCAATTTTCCACAGCTGCTAAACCCTAACGGGTTTATTCCCTAGATTAATTGTGTAACCTGACAAAACAAAAATAGAGACAACTGGAATTGTACGAATGAATATGCCTTTAGAAGGCTCCTCAAATACAGCCAGAAAATGCTAAATTAAAGTCTTCGTGATGTTAGGTGCTAGCCTAGGCTCACTTATAAAGCTGATAGTTGCTAAAAAGATTTATTTTTAGATTCGTACAGAAAGGTACAATTTCGTTTTTTCTGGAAATAATCTTTTACATCTTTTATATTTGTCTAAAATAATATTAATCGCTCCAGTAAAAATTTTAATTAAATCTATAATATATATATTCGATTTCGTTAGGCAATATGTATTATATTGACTGATTGCCACGAAGTGAATTGGATATTTCAAGCACATTTGGTGCTAATGTGTCAACTGTTTAATGTAAATAATAAATAACTTATTTTTAAATAACTTAATAATTGATATAAATTCAATGTTTTTAAACAAATTGTTAACAAAAGAAAGCTTCCAAGAACGGCCCTTAGACGGTTCAAACCTCTTAATTATAACGTTTTGGAACAATACTTCAAGATGCTATTCTTTTCTATTCCCTATTAAATCAGTTTTATACATCTAAAATAAATAATTAATTAATAAATGGTAGTAGTTTGAACAAAATATATGACAAGAGGCGATTGTAACTTAATAATTTTAATTGATGAAACTGAAATAACTTTACTCGTAACGTGACAAGAGTACAATTGCTGAGCCCAGAAAATAATACCCTTGGAAAGTAGAGTAATTATTGCCAGAAGTTACGAAGGAATTTCTCACTGTATCTTTGTTAAAGATATTAGTCTTAACGAATTTTGAACACGAGTTTTACTAACTCAAAGTACATGTTGAACATTAAGGGTTACCAGGAATTATCTATCAAGGTATACATAGGTACATACATATATACAATGATCTTAAGAGATAACGAAGATATATGAATTAACCCCGATTGCCCTTAAGTTAGCTTTGTCGGACCATCCCTAATAAGACTTGTTCAAAAGGTGGCCTTTCCAACCCATTTAATAATTAGAATTCGCCTGTATTTATGTATTATAATTAGGGAACGAGAATGCTTTAAATTTGTCAGACAATTGTTGTTCAAAGAACTTTTTCCATCATACTTACTGCAAATGTTTTGGTTTTATTATGTAACATCCCCCGCATTGGTTTGATGGCTAAGCAAAAAGAAAATCTGTTATTTTCAGTTTGTTTTGATTATGGCGTGCATTGAGAAACACGTTCATGTGTAGGGGAGAGGTAACTGTTTGAGGAATATGTAAATTTCACGAAACCCCTAACTTTGACAAGTACTGGAAGGGCTTAGGGGAGGTAGGAGGCACATACATAGCCATATCCCCCAGCACATGGGAAGTGCTGCAGAGCAGAAAGAACCCGGAGCACGTACCACTGGCAATCTGGCAATGGATTTAGATGTGGCTGTGGCAGCGAATGCCCAATGCCCGGGTTTTCCCAGTAGCAACGCAGCCACCCTCGGGGCACGTCGCCAACCCCCGTTTGCAACCCCTATCTGCGAGTATCTGTACCTGTATCTGAGCGTGTGCCTCTGCATGTATTCGAGCCCGTATCTTTGGCCGCAGCCGTATCTTTGGTTGTATCTGTATCTTTGGCTGTATGTGCAGAAGCTGCGCTGCCGCAGCCTGGGGTTCGGCCCATTGTCTAGTAGTTCGCTGGCGGGGCGTGGCTTCCGAAATATAAATGGCTGTGCGCCGCGACTCTCTTTGCGCGCGGGCCTCGCTCTTCGGCATCCTCTCTTCGATGCCCGAGAGCCAAAAACCTGCTTGCACCGAGTATCTGTGTGCGGGCCTCACCCATACAGCGGGCCGGCGAACGGGCATAGGCTTTGGGCACTTTTCCTATGTATTTCGCAGCTGTGTGCGTGAAAAACAGCAGCAGCGGCAGCAGCAACAGCAGCAGCGGAGTCGGCAGCAGCAGCATCAGCAGCAGCAGCACCATCGCACATCCCCTGAAGGTTTTTGCGTCCAACCAGAAAATCCAACTTCAGTCGAGAACTACGTCTGGTGGCTGCGCAAAGGCGGAATTTCGATTGCGGGTCCCTCACTTAATTAACCGAACCGAAATCGAACCGAGACCGCACCGAAACCGTACCGAAAGCCGTTCCGAACCGATCCGCACCATCGATTACCATCGGGAGTTTTAATTTGCATTCCAATTTGAATAACAATAACAATAACAATCACAATCTCAATTAATTCGCATCTATTAATCGTAGTGTTTAGTGTACATAGCGACGGATACGTGACTCAAACTCAAACACCCATAGTTGCCTTAACCAGTGCCAAAAATAAATCGATTTTCAATAAGAAAACTTAGTGATCGTACCTGTTCTGCATCTCAAAAGCAAACCTATGCTTTCTACTTAATAGATATTGTCACAGCTAATCTAAATCAAAATGCACATCCTACACCGCACCAACGAGCACCAGTTCGAGGATCAGAAGTTCATGATGGTAAGAATCGAAACTTTAGTCGCCGCGCTGATCCCTGATCCGTATCTGGTGTGAGCGGTTTTATCGACGGGCCTACAAAGTGCTCTATGGAAATTATCTGTCAGCCGAAATCTGCAAATTAACTGTGGGCAAAGCTGCAGCCGCTCAAAATCAGATATTGAACCATCGAGCGCCCATGGGGCAACGCCGCTTGATTGACACTGAAATTTCTTTGGGCACTTTCGGGCACGCAAGCACTTTTGGCCAATTACCCGGCAATCTGGCCCGTGATTCACACACAAACTGATTACCATTCTTGGGCATTCTAGCAGCAGAATCAATGACCAATTTATAGTAATGGCTTTTCCTGCGAGTCCGTGTGGCACACTCTTGATCTGGGAATAACATGTACATAAACTTCAACCTGATTTATGTTTGCCCCACGCCAAGTATAAGCTGTCTGAAGATCCCTATAACGACAAAAGACGTCTACAGTTTAGGCTGTTTCCATCTTCAAAAGAAAACATATTTGTAAAGGTTATGGGCCAATGACACAAAAGTTCAATTCTAAATATTCAAAATAGTCGTCCAGAGACCAATGGAACTTAATTATAAATTTAATAAAAAGTCCCAAGAGTAATGAAGAACTAGTTTAAAAAACATTCGATCTAAGACAGATAGGGACATAGAGTTTAATTATAATTATCGCCAGTAAAATGCAATTGTAAATCTTTGATCAACGAATATATATTTGGGAATGTATATTTGGAAAACCTTATAAGTATAACTTAGTAAACTTCATATAATACAAGTTTATGGGTATATTTACACTATTATATTCAATACCTATTAATTGTTTATTAACTTCCTGGTTTCTATTTCTTATACTAATTTAATTTAAAAACAAATTCTCACCAAGAATGCGGAAAGTATAATTTTTATTGAAAACAGCGTTTCGACTTTTTGTTCAACTGTAGCCAGTCCACAGTTTTAGAAAACGTTAATCTTGGTGTTTTTAGGAATGGTCTTTTTGAGAAAATTCAAACACTAAACCCGTATTTTCATATTGAATAATGCTTGCTTATATTGGTTCTCGATCTTGTACAAATGTGCGTTGGTTTTTCTTAAACGAAACAAGTATTTTCACTGAATACACAATCCATTAATACCTTTTACAAATGTAAGTACACTCCCCACATACATCTATATCTATATTCCATATATTTGGCTTGATTTTGACCTTAAATAAGAGTACATTTTGTCCTTTACTTAGAAAAATACTTGTTAACCCTTTTCTTTATTAAGAAATACAATACCAATCTCTTAACAACACTGATTTCATAATTCGGATAGTGTTTAAGCGCTGTGGGAAATACGTTTGAAAACAAAAAATGACTGGGCGGTATAAAAGGACAGACACGAATTTTAACCTGAGAAAAAATAAAAGGTTTGCGGTGGGAGTGATCAAACATCAGGAGCCAAAAATTCAAATGCGTTTGTTGAGAGATACCTCTTCAAAAATTTCGAAATGCGTGGGTACACGCTCCCCCATTTAATTAGCGAAATTATATGGTGTTTCTTTCTTCCAAGAACTTGCTCGGTGCCCGATAAAAAAATAGGGCAATTTGCGGGGCAAGGGCCAAAGATCAAAACAAAAACAGAGCGAAGAGGTAGACCAAAAGTCATCGCCCACAAAAATCGCAAAGTCCACTCCAAGTGGGCATGCCGAGCATGTTAGCTTTGGTTTTGGTTTTGGTTTGGTGGGCCCTGCGAATGCTGCCTAAATCAGGTAAAATCCCACTGGGACACTCGCGTGATGCGTTGCCAAAATAATTTATGAGATTGAAGCGCAACGCATCGTCAATTTGCGTGTGATGCCCTGCCGAAAAAGAATGCTATGCGGCCCGATCCGCAGTGCCGGAAAGTTCCCATAGCACACACGCTGCACAGACACCGAAATATCAAAAAATATTTAAGCATTGCGATTATTTATTAGCCAAACGACGTTTCATCCGATGTCTGTAAGGGTTCGGGCAGGAATTCAGATTGATGGGCTCCCTTTTGATTTATTGAAAAATTTGCTTATAATTTAGAATAAGTGTTCCAATTTTCCATGTACCCTTAAAGCGACCTTAAGGTTGGTAACATAGCAGAGCGACGGTGCTTAGCATATGGGAATCATGGGTTGTTAAACTTTAATAAGCTAAACGATCCGGAGTCAAGACTAAAATAAATAAAATGAAATCAAATCAAATGAGATGGTCCCTGCAGAATACACGTGTGCCAGTTCCTTTTTAGAAAGTGCGGACGAGATAATAACAGGTCCTGCGCATCCACTCGAGGGCATTTCCGCTTGGGCCTACACCATCGCACGGATATATTCTCGAAGGAAACGCGAATTGCATATGCACGCATCAAAATTGATTTCATTTGCAGAGAGGAAATTAAAAAGTCCAAACAAAACTAAATTGATTGGCAAGATAAATGTAAATGTTCATAACGTACCCAAGATCCGCCAGCAGAATCAAGTGTCGGAACGTCGTCGACACGAACGGCGTGTGTTAGGCTCGTGGCAAACTAAGCCTTGGCAAGGGCCGAATCCCAAGCCAAGGGCCTAAGCCCAGACCCCAAAGCCAAAGCTCAAGCCCAGGCAAGAGCAAACCGTTTTGGAGGGCTATGTTGGCCGGCCGGCATGCGTTGCCTCCCTGAGTCGGATGGAGGATGGAGGTGTCCGGCATCGAGAACAACTGCAGTTGGGTTGCTGCATTGGCAGACTGCCTTTTGAAGCCAGATTGCACGATGTTTCGGGCCGAGCTGAGCTCATTTACACAGATAGAAAATGCTGTGTGGCTTTAAGCTTTAAAAGTTGATAGCAAAAAACTGCTTGCGGAGGGAACTATTCATAGGTCCTATCTATAATAAATAGTTATTTTCAAATAAGTTTATAATTGCAATATAGTTGATTTTCATCTTTATATTTGAACAAGAAGATATATAGTGTGTGAAGTATTTTCTTTACATAATTTAATTTTATGTATTTTTCATACATTTCCTGCCTACAATATAAGATTAAAATGTGTTGCCGTTTTGCTTAATACAAATAAATTGTAAAAGCAGTTTCTTGTTGCATGCAAATTTGTTCATCTCTCTGACTTGCGTGCAGTGTATTCTGCGTGGCTGCCACGAGGGGACTTCGCGGGTTCTTCTATTCGTCATTTGTACGCTAGAACAGCGGACGCAGGCTCTCGATTTTGGCCGAGCGGGCTCCGTAAATACCCAGCAGGTTTAATACATTTATGAATGAGTTTTACTACTTCATTAAGGGTCTGCGCCTCGGCGCTTTTGTGGGCCAAGGAGCGAGCGAGAGGACGTAAGCCGCAACTCCAACTCGAATTTGGGCCCGGACTCGGACTCGTACTCCTCGGAACGCAGCGCGTGCGCAGCCAGGAGGGCGAGGATCAAGGGCCGAGGAGTACCTGGTTCGTAATAAGCAAAAATCGATTATCGTCCGCTGAACATTTCCATTGTTGTTATGAATATTATATGCAGAGTTCGCGGCGAAGCTTCCTCTTAAATTCGTTTAATTTATAGCTCTTCCGACAGTTCCAACTTGCAGCTCCAGTAAATGGCAGCACCGGACGTCGAACGAATGTGTAATCTAATTGGAAACGAACCAATTTTAGAGCGGCCACCGCTGGCCGTGCGGATAGTATGTAAATTTTCGCAGCCGGCAAATGGAATCTTTATTTACTGACAATATTATGACAATGGCCCGCTTGAACTCGCCTTGTTCTATGGCTGCCACAGCGTCCTTATGGCATTCGATGTCTCCATGCCGCCCTCCCTCCCCTCTGGCGGCTTCGAAACGCAACCCCTCGCATCCCCACCATCATTCAACTTGACAGCGTAATTAAAAACCCGCTTCCACCCGATGAAAGTGAGGAGTTTTATAAAATGTTAGGGCCTACTTGTTTTATATGTCGTATTATAATTGGTGGCACTCAACTCCGGCCAGGTAGTGGCCAAAAACAAAATAAAAAACAACAAAAAACAAAAATGCGAAAAACGGCCAGGCATGTTCCTTTCCTGGGCGGGCACTTCTTCGGTTAGGAGGAATGATTTGGAGCGGCAATTTCAGTAATAGTGGCTGCCGAGAGATCGGGGCAATTCCCGGACCGGCTACCGTATAAGTATTCAAAATCATTACGTCACCGCCAAGGAATTCAGACGTGATTGCCTTTATGGAAGCCACGTGCTAATTTAATTATTATTTGCAAATACCTTTCCATTGAGCGGTTACATTAACCCTTTTTCTGATATATTTTTCAGAGCCCTTTAATGTTTATTCCCATTACTAAGAGTGTAATACTTCTTATTGGTAATAATTTAGTAAACATATCTCGACTCGACTATTCAATTTTCCTATGCTAAATGACTCAAAATTAAAAGCCAAAAAATTGAAAAAGCTATTTTAATTAGAAAACGAATAGAATATAAAGTAGGAACGCAGAAATTTGTCTAACCCAGGAGTTCGCACTAGGACCATCAAGAATCGAACAAATTAGGCGAAAAAGGAGATTTCATAATAATTTGTTTTTGTTGTGGTTTATTTGCTGCTTATTTTAGTGGTTTTAAGTTGATTCCTCCATAAGTCTTGCGTTGTCTCGGCAATATATTTCATTCCACTGTACTTTAATCCAATCCCGGTACTCATGTTATGATATTGTAGAACTCGATGTCTTGCTTGTCTTCGATTTCAATTGTCCTTAATACCTCTCGGTCACTTCGATGGTACATCCCGATTTGATATGCAGATTATAAGCCGTATCGGTGTTTGCAATCAAGAGGCCTCTTGTGCGGAAGTAGAGATTGTTGCGATTGAGCCCGAAATAATCGGCGTAGTCGTGCATTATTTTTCCAAGCGGCATTTTGTCAAAAATTCCAAACTCAACGCTGTCCCTCTCCGAAGACTTGAACAGAATCTTGATACGACGGTTCATTCTGATCAGGGTCCTTTAATTATTTTTATTAATAATATCCGTGTACGATCGACTGACTCGACTGCTGAATTAAAATGGGTGACAGGTAGAGAACATGGCTAGTTAGGTTTTTCATAAAGCTAAGTGAATGTTAACTAAAAATACTATTGACATAAATATTGACAAGAAAATAAAGAATATTTTGACCCGCTGAAGTTTGAAAATGTTAGCAGTTTGCAATGGGATTATTAAGAATCGATTTTGATAACATTTAAAACATAATAAAAGCATATATGTATAAGTTTATATCAGGGTTGTCATACATACATAAAATAATTAATACAAATTATTAAAATTTATTCTGAAAAACAATAATTAATGCCATTTTTCTGTACATTTACCTATCCATGGTATGTTTAAAGTGTTACAGATACATTTTAACTTTTATACAATTTTCTTATTTGTCTCTAAATTTTTGCACACTGCACTAAATTAAGACCGAAATTCTGATGTAATAAATAAAGAAGACATTTCTCTTGTTATTTTAAAAACACCGAAGTTTCAATGGCAGCTATTTGATTTGACCCGTTTCGATCAATATACTAATGAGAATAGGAATAAGACTGTCTGAAAGTTGTCATTGGGGTAGCTCAAAACCCGTCAGGCTAGATTACGTAGAAACGAAGAAACGGACACGGCTAGATCGATTCGGCTGTGAATGCTGATCAAGAAAATACTTGGAGTTTATAATATATTCAATTCACATATTTCCTTATTTTTTGCAGCCATCAGTACCATTTAAACTCCACATTTCTTACAAGTAAACAACTTTAGATAGATGTTTATTAAATGTAAATTTTAAATGCTTTCATTTTTTGATTTAATTTCCTTTGGTAATTCACTTATGTGAAGAAGTTATTTTTTCGTTGAAATTCCTCTTCCTATTGTAGGTAGTATTAACATATTAACACCATAATATCTTATGACACATCGAAATTGTCGCAACACTTTTAAAAAAGCGATGGGTTTGTTTTTTTTTTTATACTGCGAAGTATAACAGTTTTTAATCATTTCTGAATTACGAAATTACACGGTCCCTTTATGTTGCTTTAATTTTTTTTTTCAACTCTAATAAAATTTGCCTAGTGTTCTTGTAATAACTGCATGGATATTTTCTTTTTTTTTATAGAATCCTTTAAGTCAGAACTAATTTGAAACTAGGCATTTTGATAAGAAATATTTTGATATTCAAAATTATCTCAACACTAAAAAGAAACCTAACTTCGGTACAGCGAACGTGAACGTGCTATATGATATAGTTGTCCGATGCGACCCGTTCCGACTTATATAAAAGTGAGAGCATATGGAAGACGATTTTCAAAGTTTCATTCAAAACTAAGGGGCTAGTTTGCGTAGGAACGGACAGACGGATATGGCTAGATCTACTCGGCTTTTGATGCTGATCAAGAATATGTACACTTTTTAAGGTCTGAAATGTCTCCTTTACCGTGTTGCAAACTTCTGACTGAAATTATAATACCCTGCCAACATATAGTACAATATAATATTTATATAATCTATGTATGTATATATCAAATATATATACCTACATATATGTATCAAAAATACTGAAGATTGCATTTTTAAGTTACACATTTTCAAAGTCTACCAAAAAATGTATTTTATTTATTTATTTATCTATATGAGATATATATTTAATAACAATAATTTTGTATGAAAATAAACAGAATAACAACATGGATTCGTTATTTTGCCAATAAACTTTATTTAAATAAATTTTACATTAAAGTAAATAATTCCATTACATCCAGGTATTGTCGCCATCTATTGATGGAGTTTGTTTGATAAACGAAATCTAGATGTCGCTGTAAAACAGCGGTGTAAAATAATGCCAAATTAAATTTTGATTTATACATACCTATCACATATACAGCATCCCATTTAACTCCATTGGTAACGGTATTTATAGGTTTTTGTTATTGGAAATGTGCAGATATTTTGAGTACATATTACAATTAGAGATATTGATATATTTTATACTCGATACCTATTAAATTGTACCTATTATAATAAAAGTGGACTTCTTGCACTAAGTACCGAGTTTATAGAGTGACTACAGATAGGTACTTCCAGGAAATCTGTTTGATCCTGCAAAGTCCAAACTGGGGAAATAATGAGTTCATTGTAGTATTCGCTATTCGTGAAAGCTTGTTCACAAAATTATCGGAAATTATTTTATTAACAGAATGTTTCTATTAAACTTAGTTTATAAACAATCATTATCCACCAAAACACGACACTATAAACCAATCTAGGAACTGTATACAGATACAGATAAATAATATAGAGGTACCAATAAAATATACTAACCAAATCGCAAAAGCCAAAATGCTTGATATCTCAAATATTTTGACAAGTATCAAGTAGTATTATATAGTATTATATACTAGCGGAACGTTCCGGACTCGTACGGGAAACAAACATACAAACAAAAATATAAATGGTTCCTCTTTATTTAGCATTATATGAACCTTGTTCGATTTCATGAACATTCTTTAATTCGTTTCCAGTTTCTAAACAGTTTGTATGTTTTACAAAACAAAGTAGTAGATATTTGAACGGATAAATATATTCCTATATAAATATATATATTTATATTGCTACCAATCATACGTTGTTAACATAAAGAGAAAATAATATAATAATATATGAGCATAGCATACATTGAAAGCAAAATAAATTCGACGAACTTTGCTATTTTTCAACGTTTGTTTAATAAACTAATGTATTTATACAAAAGAAAAGTAAATAATGGGTAGATTCGGTATTGAATATACAAATTGTTAAGAACAAAAATCAATAATTAACGTGGCGGTCAGCCATGTCAGGTTTCCCTTAAAGGTGATGCTGTCTTTAAAATTATATTTCATGTGACAGGATTAGTTTTAGAATGACAAAGTTTTTGAATATCTAATTAGTCCACTATATGTTTAGTATGTCTTAACTTTAGAATAAAACCGTATCCACATGTTAAACGGCGAGGGAGCTTTAAGGGTGAACGGAACACAAAAATAACATTTGAGCCCGAACTGTAATAGGCCAGCTTAAAAAGTGAACCCTGACTTCGGAGTCAAAACTCTTTTAATGGCAATTGATCATTTGCAAGTGGATAACATTTCATTAGAATACCAAGTGAAGTGCGCATATATATGTATTGCCGCACATATATGTAAGCTGTGAGCTTGGATTTTATGTATGACCGACGGAACACACTTGAGGTGAAACTATTTCGACCTGCTCAACAGCTTCCAACTGTCTACCTGTGCCTACAAAAACCAGATAGTCTCTGCCCGTCAAGACACCATTCGAACCTTTATAATTTATTTATCTTTATCTTGAATTACGCCATGGGAGTATTGACCACCAGAGTAAGTCCGAAAATTTCAGCATATTCATGTCTGGCAATGGCAAACAATGGAGTAAAATTCTGAATTTCATGTGATTGAAAACCAAGAGTTTCCAATCGCACAATTAATAATAGAGAAAAAACCCAAAACAAAATAAATAAATAAATAAAAATAACAGCGGAATAAAGAACGGACCCGGCAACCGCCAACTGGCAAAGGGTCAAAAGCATTACTCAAAAGCCACGCATACCAATAAGGCCCCACAACCTGAGCGGGCCAAGAGTATTGACGGTATTGAGTGACGGCAAGAGCCGAGAATAAGCCGCATACGAATAACCCACAGCATATGCGCGTTTTAGCGGCTTTCAAAAAACTAAATAACATCCATCCGAGCATAAGTAAACAACCGAAGATGGCACATTCAAATTTTGGAAACGGGCAATCGCGGTTACCTATTCTTTAGACTCGCACAGGACTAGCGGTAGGACGAAGGATAGGATTGGGTGCTCCACTATCACTCCAGAAATACCGTTTTAATTGAGCGAAGACGTATTACCAAGATTTGGCTTTGATTAGAGCCAAGCACGAATTCTTGAGCGAGAAATGCGCGAAATCTCCGCGGATAGGAGAAGAAAACCACCGAGAACCCAGCCGTCGATTGCCGAATATTCACGCAAAACAAAGGAGAACCGGTTTACCTGTATTCTTAAATATTCTATTTGATGTTGGCAAATGACAAGATAATCCAAAGTAATCAATCAAAATTATTTTAATTTATTAAGCCACAATAAAGTCGTGCCCGATCCGCAATTGCCACGTTCTTGCCCGAGCCGAAGACTCGCTCCCTACCAAGTCCACGGGCCCTTGTGAACCTGAAAATCAAGATCGGTTTAGGTACATTCCAAATACATATGGTTTCAATGTATATTAACTGTAATTGATCCATAACTTTTAGTCTGAATATGTTGGACCATGAGATATTCTGGGGAAAGTGTGGTCTGCAATGGAAATAAGGAAAAATAAGGAAAGTGTGTCTGTAAAACTGTGAGACTAATTTGCAAAAAAATCTGGCCAAGAAATATATGCATTCTAAATCAAAGGTACTTTCTATGAAGGAGTTTCACATTTTTCATTTCGTTTATACGTTTATTAATGTAAATGCAAAACTAAACTCTATTCATTTTGCAAAGTGCCAATATTGGTCCAAAATAGACTTGTAGTCGTTGTAAATTTTAAATTTTAATTGTTTATTATAGAAATCATAATAGTTTGTTAAACCAATTCAATAATAAAATGTAAATATATATTTTGAGCGATTTGCTTGGCCCTTCTGCTTCAAACTCATCTTTTTTATCTGAACTTTACAAGTAATTAGTTAGCTTTGATTCGTACCTATTATTAATAAATCTAATAGATAGATAATTAATATGGCTTTTGGCGACGATGCAATATGAATTAAAGCGATGCAAAGGTGAAGAAGCGAGCCAATGAGCATGGGCATTCATTGACCGCCTTTTTTGGTCAATTCGGAGAGATTCCTTATTTGGACCACAATGAAGGCCGGGCCTTCGCTTCCTCGCTGCTCTTACACAATCGAATAAACATGTTCGATTTGTGAAAACCTCAACGTTTTGTGTCAAATTACTGTCATTCTTTTCCGCAGACACCGGACACAATACGGAATTAAGGAGCAGGTATATGAAATTCAACGCTCTCCTTCCAGTCCTAATGCAACGCTCTCATCCTAATAGAATGGTTCCGCAGTTAGTGCAAATTTAAGGAATCAATAACCAGTTCTGGATACCTAATGCTCCTGGGTTGGCGCCCGTCCTGGATCGGTTTTATCGCTTGCATCTTTCATTGACACTGCATCCTGTGAGTCCTGGGAATTCAAAGGCCGCGCGACTGGGCAGGATGTCAAATGGCTTGTGCGATATCATTCACTAAGCCGAGCTTCCGACCTCATTATGTGTCCTTTATGGCGCACAGATTTAAATGTGCTTCCACACAAAAAAGATTTGGAGCCCGGTACTCACAATGAGAGCTTCAGATTATAGGTAGCCACATAGTTCCTTAACCAGCCGACCTCTAACGGTAGCGACTGCGGAGCGAAGCCAGCGTCGCTGGCTGAAAAAACCTTTTCGCCTTTTTGGCACACTGACGAGAATCTAGTTCTCATTTCGCGTTCGTCTCTCGTCGACTGCTGATGCTGCCGTCGGTCCGGAAAAAGCGCTGTGCGGTTCGGTTCTGTGAACTCCGGTCCACTTACATCACGTGCGAGTGAGCCCATTCAGGGGGTTAATATACAACATTTGGGAAAACATCCTTACATCGCCCGATTCTAAAACACCAATAAATATGTGCGCATAACGTGTCAGTGGAATCGAATATGATATCATGACTTTAGCGTATGTGGATATGCCAGCTGTAATTCAGGTTCAGGTATATCTTCACAATAAATGTGGTATTAATTGGCGGCATCCCGCCAAATTACCGGGCTGTAAAGACCTGAGAGTCAAATAAGTGTTTGTGGTTTAAAATTATCAAGACTTTATTAGAAATTTAAAATTATATTTTTTTTAAGTATGTTAGGTTTCCGAGTTAAATAAATAAAAGGTTCGTTTTTGATCAGCCCTGCCGGGTTTTAAGTCATCTTAAGACAAAGCGACAATGCTTCATTGGCGAGTTCGATCGATATACATAAAAATGTAGAAGTTTTCAAGTTCACTCTCCCACAAGTTTGTCATTTATCATTGCGCTCCTCATCATATCAAAAATGTAACACTCTGTGATATAACGATTTTTTGAGTACACAAAAAATTACATTTTACTGTTACTGTAACTAACAGTTTTGTAGTAATTTATATGCCTCTTCCTCGAAATTTATTATTAAACACAATATTGTTTTACCGCAAAGTTAAAAGACTGATTAATATATCGGCTCTAGCATCAAATAACGACACTGTATCAATGGCTAGCTTTATAGCTTTTTGGGAACATAAAACCTGACCAATTTTTCTAAAATTAAATAAAAGCTGATCTGCTCGCAAAATGTTCACCGAATATGACAACTTCAGCTATCATAGTCTCTTAGATCGGCGTTTTTACAAACATTTTTTATACTAAAATCCCAACAATTTTGCAAAATTGATTTCGCGTTTTCTGAGACCGTTACAAGATAAGCCGAAAATGATTTGAATTCGTAACTTATCAATACACCTGCTGATTAAGATAATTTACTGTTTTATATTATAATATTTATATAACATATGTATCTATATATTCAGATAAATAAAAATTTTAATATTGATAGGGCCGTACCGATTTTTATTTTTCATAAAAAGTAAGATCAAGGGGACTCCAAGAATTTACATTTTCTAAAGTAAACTGTAGAAAGAGAAAGCCAGAAATAGTTGAAGCAGTCCATATTATTTATTTATCCTAGTGCGAACCATTATAAATTATTAAAATAAAACACACCCACGCCCCATATCGCAGACTAGCAGTATATGCAATCCATTTCGACAATGAACTGTTGTGGATTACCAAGTAAAAATCAAATTAAAAAAATTATTGTGCTGTTTGCCGGCGGGATATACATTTGACCAGAAATGAAAAAGTTAATTAAACCATGGTTTAAACTGAAAAATCTGAAGGTTGTCGAGAAAACAGATGGTGTCCTAAACAGATTGTGTCTTCTTCTCTAGGAACGCCTAAGTGGTCATGGCAGCCTAGGCCTCTCCAGCAGCAGTGCGGCGTACACCACGCACTCCGGCGGCCACTCGGGGCGCAGCGGCCCGGCCACCGGGCACAGTGGACACAGTAGCACACATGGATCGGCGGCCACCATGCACCACCAATCGCTGCAGTCCGACTTCCAGCCGCCGTACTTTCCGCCCCCCTTCCACCACTCCACGCAGAGTCCGCCCCAGCAACAGGTAAGGCTCCACCCCTCCTGCCGCTTTGATTATTCCCAAGCGTTATCTAGATATCCGGCTACTTGCAGAACCACGGTGCCCTCGAGTACTTGGGCACGGACCCGTACGGCCAGCCCCTGTCTTCGCTGCACCACGCCCCACTGCACCACTACAATCAGCTGGCGGGGCTGCGCTCCACGCAGGATCAACTGGGGATTCACAGGACGCACAGAGAGGCTGAATTGCAGGGACATGTCGTAAGTAGTGCACAAAAATATTTTTGAATAAGTTCGGATTGGCGAATATTAATTATAAAAGTGTAACTTTACGGTGATTTTGTGAATTAGTGTGTGATATTTCTTTACTTTCCCCTTCAGTTTAAGAATGCAAAATTTAAAAGGAAACGACTTAATAAGTATTAATTTTTGAATGTGCAGAACAACTGAAAGCCAAATTACTTTTAATACTAACAAGCAGGCAGTTGAGCCCCGGACCCGGACCCAATCTTTTCATCCGTTTCAGAATTTCCGTCTTCGTCCACATTATTCTTGCATATTTCGCTACATTCTTGGCTTCGGAGGCCATGGAAAATTTAGCAGGGGTGGAAATTGCCCCATTCTGTAAAAGTTGTCGAAGTTATTTTGGAACGAATTCCATTCGAGTGCATTAAAAAACATCCTCCGGAAAATGCTAAAAATGTTCTTGAGATTTTGCCAGAGCGTCTTGCCAACAACGATGAAATTCCTAGCTCCATCTTAGTTCGCCAAAGGGAATCTGGTTCCACATTTGTTTTGCTCCGCAAGCAGTGCAGTAAAACGCAACGTTAATGTTACGAAAAGGCGTATTCCCGCAGCCTCGTATCCTTGCAGGCCCTGGTGCGCATCTGTCCGCCGAAGGGTCTTTCTCACAGACACGCCACACACAAGCTCCCGCCTATTTGTGTGTGTTCCAGCCGGTCTGCATACATTATGCCAAGAAGCTGCGATTGGCCAAGCGACTGTTTCAACCCCTTGGCGAAACCGAAGCGCCGATGTATTAATAATCCCGCAATTATTGGCTTCATTTTTACAATACACACAGAAATATCGCTGGGCTACAAAGATTACGTTTTCCACTCGACTAGAGGCGTCTAAAGAATATATTGAATTTAAGCGAAGGCTTTTAAAGAACAATATTTTCTTCTTACTAAATTCTAAGATATTAATGATAATGAAATATGTCTTTTAAAGAGCTACAGCTTAGGCTCTGTACAATCCATTGCTTTCGGTATCCTAATAGGGGTCAGGGGTGGTTAAGGTATTTAATTTGTTTTTTAATATTATATTATATTTTTTGTGTCAAAGTTTTACATCGATAGGAGTTAATTTAATAGTTAATGTATAAGCATCAAAAATCAAATTTTCAAACAATGTAAATTCTGGGGCATAATAAACGCTATAAGAACTGCTTGGGGAGTGGACCATTTTGAACTTGTTTGTTTTAGCATCAACTCATTAATTTCTTGCAACAATTATACCCCTACAGACCCAACTGTCTCATGGATTTCCTTACACGGATAGAAGAAGTGATTACGGTAGTGCAATATCGGCGGGAGCTGCCCATGGAACCAGACTTGGACATGAACACGAGTCCTTAGCTTTGCACCAAGCCCTTCAAAACGCCGTTGATGATGTTCAAGCCCCTGTCCTCGACGATAATGTGGCTTTTATGTCAGACTTGCCGCTTATTAAGAGTAAGTTAAACGAATTTAGTCTAATTTTTTTGAATTTGGTGGAAAAATTACTTACTTACCCTGTTTTAGATACA
The DNA here is from genome assembly GCA_008042635.1 of Drosophila nikananu. Lineage (NCBI taxonomy): Eukaryota > Metazoa > Arthropoda > Insecta > Diptera > Drosophilidae > Drosophila > Drosophila nikananu. The sequence goes on along the minus strand of VNJV01000138.1, from coordinate 691 downwards.
GTGGGAGTCAGAGAATATTAAAAAAAAGGGGGAGCAGGTGTGAACCAATTAGTGAACACATATATAGGATTTAAGATAGGAATTTGATTTTTCTATTTACAGAAATTGATTAAGAATAATTCAAGGATGTCAAAAATACATAGGATACGCTTATAAAATACATATTACAATTTAAATAATTTGTACATATTAACATTGCTATACGAATTACTCATAATCTGAATGAACTTGCAAGTTGCACTCCACTCACGTTGTGTTCAAGGCGGAACTTCGAACACGCCTAAATAACAATGCAAGGACCAACCCTGCAAACTGCTGTGTTCATGGGCATTGTGAAATAGAATCTGGTACTTCTAATTGGCAGGATTCGGGTAAAATGATCTCCACGTCCTGCGTTCACACTTTGCTCTGGCTGAACAATAACAACAATGGCAATAATAATATATCTTTCTTGTCGTGAACAATATGGGGCACACACTCATGGAGTTTATTTGCGTTGATTTGCAGGCATGAAAAGCGGAAAAGAATCCGGGAACCTGGGCTCGGGTTCGCCCAGCGAGGTATTCTGTGCAGTTCCTGGACGCCTTAGTCTCCTATCGAGCACGTCGAAATACAAGGTCACCATTGCCGAAGTGCAGCGCCGGCTGTCACCACCCGAGTGCTTAAACGCCTCCCTCCTGGGCGGAGTGCT
>VNJV01000134.1:0-41508 GCA_008042635.1 Drosophila nikananu | reverse complement strand
CGCTTAGGCCAGGCAGCCAGCAAGGTGAGTGTAACTAAAAGCAGGACTTTATTTTGATTTATTAATAGTTGTATTTGCAGAATTCCGTCACACTGCCGGTAACAAGTAAGTGGTTTCTGATCAAATTTCGCGCTTACATTTTAAATCATTGGCTGTGGAGCGTCGAGAACAAAAAGTCTGGCAGCGCAGTTAAAAACCCGAAACGTTGCCAGACCTTTCGGTCAAGAGCTACCAGCGTTGTCGGACCGCGGGCACTTTGACCGATATAATTGTTTATGGTCATACTACATTTTTTAAATAAGATAGGGCTGTCGGATATTTTAAAAAATAACGTATCGGGATAACCAGCTTGTAGAGGCCCATCATAGTTGCTTAATGGAATTACCACAACTATATTGGATTGCTTTTGAATTCAGCTTAACCCAGAAAAAATATCAAACAAAAATAACGCAATAACGATATTTAAGCAAACAAAAAAAATCGTGATATGAATATATCATCTCTAGAAACAAATATCGATATATTTTGATATATTATCAGCCCTCGATGTTTTCAGCATCACTAGTTCAATTCGTCTCATTATCAACCCTAGTTCGAAAACTTCAAATCGTCTCGTAAAATTAACTTATTTCAGACGCAACCGACAGTACAATCAACGCAGCTGCTCCGAGCCCCTCCGACTCCCCCGAAGTCTACAAAGTCATAGCTGAGGACAAAGTTTTGGGTGGTAATCCGAGCCCCGAGAAAGGTAATTAAACAAAGCAAATCTCATTTGCATATACATAAGTTGGAAAAATGGGAGAGCTGACGTAACAATGCGTGGGTTTTGCACTGGAAGAACACAGATATATGTATGTATCTATATTTAGGATGGACATACATATTTCGCTGTGCTTCTGGGAGTGCCTTATCAGGAGAAATAGATAAGAAAAATGTCCAAAGAGCAGAGGCGGAGGCTGCTATTGATTTTTTTATCGGAGTGAAAAGCAAGCTACAGGTCGATTTTTCATGAGGCGCAAACGCAGTGCGGTGCTGGTTTCCAGTGACGTCAGCAAGCGAAAATCCCAGATGAAAAACCGGGAGTTTCCTCCCTTCACTTCCCAGTAAGGTACACATGTACATAAATTAAATGTGGCTTGGCTTCTCTTTCGCCTTAACCTGAAAAAGCTGTACTCGGGGGAAAGTCTCGCCTGATCGCTTGAGTAAAGCTCGGCAAGAACTTAATTGAAACTGATTAGAGTCAATTAACCGATGTTGAATCGTTTACATTCCAGTCGAAATGGTACAGGATGAGAACGGAGCCGACGAGCAGATGCTCAACGGAGCGGAGGACAAGCTGGCTGAGCGCAAAGATGAGGTGAAATTCATTAAGAACGATCACCAGAATGGCGATGCCAAAATCGACATTGGACCCGTGAACGGGGGCAAGCCCGTAAGTAAATTCGAAAATTTAGTTGTTAAAATTATGAAATATGTTTGATATATATTAAAAAAGAAGATTTGTTAGCTTAACGAGCTTGTCTTAAGTATTGCTTTTCCTCATTAACAGGCCTTCACTGGCATGAGCAAGGAGGAGCTCATGAAGTACGCCAACGATCCGTTCTGGGTGCGCTTGCGTTGGATCTTCTTCGTGGGCTTCTGGGCCATTTGGGTGGGCATGCTGGTAGGTGCCGTTATGATCATCATCGGAGCTCCCAAGTGCGCTGCCCCTCAGCCTCTGGCCTGGTATAAGCGAGGACCCCATGCCAAATTCGCCCAAATCGAGGCTCAGAAGCCGCAAGATGTGCAGACCGCCAAGAAGATTCATGCCACAGGCGCTATCTATGAGTTGCCCGCCGAGCTGACATACAGCGTTAAGAAGCCCGAGGTGGAGGAGCAGATCAAGCGACTGGTGGCCCAGTATCTGGGCAGTGACACCAAGGTGATTCTCGATCTGACGCCCAACTTTGTTCCCAAGGACTCTTATCTGGTGCAGGATGCCATTGCCGATCCGGAGAAACGCTCTGCGTTGGTCTGGGTGAGCGGAAGGACCACTGCACCTACTAAGTGGCTGAAAGTGGGAGGCAATGTTAGCGCCTGGGAGAAGCTGGACGACAGCTACCTGCTTTCCCAGTTCAAGGAGGGTCACTACGACCTCAAGATGAACAGTACTATAATCAGGAACGAATTTGGAGGGGTCTTGCGTCACCTGGTTGGCCTGGGCGTACAGGGCATCCGTCTGAAGAATACCAAGTTCTTTGTGCTTTCCGACAAACTGGAGGACGAGGAGGTATCAACAGTGCCAAAGGACTTCAACCTGGGAGAGGGCGACTATGGATTCTACGACCACAAGCAAACCACCTTCCAGTCCGGCTTGGGAGACGTCCTGTATGATTACCTGACCATCGTGAGAAATGCCTCCGATGAAGCCTTTTTATCCGTGGCCGAAGATGTGATTCAACCACAAGTCTACCAATTGAGCGATGTGCTCGGAGTGAATGGCATCGATCTCCCCATGTACGGGGACTTCGTTAAGGTGCTCAGCAAGTCGAAGCCGGAGAAGTCTCTGAAGAGCATTCTCGAGAACACGCTCTTCCAGGCAGGCAATGACAGCTGGTTGCAGTGGAACTTCGCGGACGTTTTTGTGGACACTCCCCAGGATCCTTCTGCTCTGGCCATGTTCCTCTCCCTGCTGCCCGGTGTGCCCGTGGTCCCTGTCGATGCCGTCGAGTACACAAATGTGACCGAGGAGACCTACAGGCAGATCGAGATGCTGCGCAAGTCTGCATCCTACATGCACGGCGAGCTAACCCTTTTCAATGCCGATCCTCTGGTGGCCTTCTCCAGGTAATTTGTGCTTCCTTTTCTTCAATTGTAATTGTTACTAATTTCCGTCAATTTCTTCATGCTTGCCCTTTGAAGGCAGAGGTAAAAATTAACACAATGATATTAAGAACAATTCCTCAGTTTCCTTAACTTTCATTTTATAAAATTTGGTAATTAACATAATTTAAATAACTGATGGTTTTTTCCCTCGCAGGATCAAGTCTGGAAACCCCGGCTACTTTGTCATCTTCAATCCCACCGAGGTGCCGCAGTCGAGCAACTTCACCGGCCCATCTGATCTGCCCGACAAGATGACCATCTCCTACTTTAGCGAGCACTACAACAACCATGAGGACTCCGTCAAGGTGGCCCACTCGGCCAAGGTGAATCTCAAGGAGCTCAAGGTGGCCCCGCACTCGACCATTATCCTGACCTATGTCCCAGTGAAGGCGGAGTAAATGGTTGTACCTGTGACACAATACTTGTTGCCTACGGGCCGATATATACAGATTATGTATACAAAATTAGCATGCTTCACTAACTATTGAGATTTAGAGCCGCAAAACCAAAATTTATAAAGTACTTTGTTGAGAACTTTTCATAGTTCTCGTTTGTTCAAGCGCATTGCTTAAATAAATACAATATTTGCTTGCATTTAAAGAAAGAAATCAATGAGTTTTTATGATTTTACTTTCCTACTGCTACTGGATTCATATCTGCCTAAGTGATATGTGGGTGAAATTCCGCTGTTCGTTTACGATTATCTGATCACTCTGGCTTTAAATTCAAAACCTAGAACGTAAGGGGGCAAAATTATTTCGCCTTTGTGGAAAACTTTGAAGTGCACAAAGAAAATAGCTGGCATTCGCATGTGGAATACGTGTGTGGGCCAACTTTGAGATACAAATAGTTGGGGACTGGGGCGGGGAAGCTGGTAAAAACAAAAGTCTGTGCTGTGTGTGCGGGCAGCCACAGACAAATAATCAAAATCGACAAACGAAATGAGCCAAAAACAAAGCGGCCAAAATGTTTTTAGTTTTCACAGTCCCGGCTCCAAATGGCAGCCTGGGGAGTCCGATGGACTGCGCCCCTGCCGCTCCTTCAAGAGGATATGCGCACGTGCTAATGTGATTAGATACACACCCACACAGACACCACGAGTTGTTCGAGGAACCGCAACATGCAGTGCAGTTGATTGCGGCAAGCCAGAAGCTAGAATAACAGGAAAACACGACGAGGCCAAAGGAGCAGCATAACTTCATCTCGGGTATCTCCGAGATGCAAACTATTGTTGCGCAGAGATCGTACCCATCATCAGCATCCTCCTGGAGCTGCAAACTTTCGCACTGGCCCGCTGTGCGTTACGCCTTTCACACATCCACCCACTACCTCCTCCCGACCTGGCCTTGTATGCTGCCAAATGGTCGCTACAACTTTTCCATCAGCCCAGCCATCAAATGCAGCACACAACCCTTCATGCCAGGTGCAGGACAGGACATCGCAGGACCCCGTCGCAGGCCGGCCAGCGATTTAATTGCAATGTGCAACACATGTGTTCTGCCTCGTGGTCACAGGCAACGTTATTTAAATAAACTTTTTAATTCGAATTCTACTACTACTGGCTACAACTTTTCAAGGATTACTTCATTTTGGAATGTTGGGGAATAAGGGAATGATTCAAGGTCTCACAGATTGATAATGTTACTTAAGCAAATATCAATTTTAATTTGCATTAACTAAGTAATTACTTCAATGTTATTTAAATATGTGAGTAAAAAATAGTGTGCATAATAACGACCTTAGCCTTTTTATAACCTTGAAGGGTATTATAATTTTAGTCAGAAGCACAAAACTCAGTGAAGAAGTCATTTCCAACCCTATTAATCATATATATTCTTGATCAGAATCAACAGCCGAGTCGATCTAGCCGTGTCTGGTGTACAAAAAAATTTTGAAATTTTTCAAAGTTTTTAAGGGGTTAAATTGTTAAAAACGTAAAATAAAAATATGAAAAAAAAAATTTTTTTTATAAATTTATTTATAAATAATATATTTATAAATTATATACATATTTATAAATTATAAATTTTGTAAAATTTTTTTCAAAGTTTTTAAGGGGTTAAATTGTTTAAAATGTAAAAGTAAAATATAACAAACAAAAATTTTTTTAATAAATTGAAATTCAGTAAGCAGTTTTATTAACCGTATAAAAACTAACTCATAACAGTTTTCCGAATTCAAATTTTTGTATTTTTAGCCAAGTTATTATAATTTTATAATTTCCATTTTTCCGAAAATTATCTTATAAAATTATGGATAAATATTTAATATATTAATACTCCTTTCGTGGTATTTTAATATCAGTCAGAAGCACAGAACTCAGTGAAATAGTCATTTCCGACCCTATAAATCATATATATTCTTGATCAGCATTAACAGCCGAATCGATCTACCCGTGTCTGGTGAAAAAAAATATTTTGAAATTTTTTCAAAGTTTACAAGTGGTGAAATTGTTAAATATGTAAAATAAAAATATGAAAAAAAATGATTTTAAAATAAATTGAAATTCAGTATGCAGTTTTATTGGCCTTCAAATTGGAATTCAAATTAATGTATTTTTAGCCTAGTTATTATAATTTTATAATTTCCATTTTTCCGAAAATTATCTTATAAAATTATGGATAAATATTTAATATATTAATACTCCTTTCGTGGTATTTTAATATCAGTCAGAAGCACAGAACTCAGTGAAGGAGTCATTTCCGACCCTATAAATCATATATATTCTTGATCAGCATTAACAGCCGAATCGATCTACCCGTGTCTGGTGGAAAAAAATATTTTGAAATTTTTTCAAAGTTTTTAAGGTATTAAATCGTTAAAAATGTAAAATAAAAATAGGAAAAAAAAAAATTTTTTTTTAAATTGAAATTTAGTATGCAGTTGTTTAGCCTTATAAAAACTAACTCAGGACAGTTTTCCGAACTCAAATTAATGTATTTTTAGCCTAGTTATTATAATTTTATACATTAACTTTCCCGAAAATTTTCATATAAAATGATGAATAAATATTTAATATATTAATACTCCTTTCGTGGTATTTTAATATCAGTCAGAAGCAAAGAACTCAGTGAAGGAGTCATTTCCGACCCTATAAATCATATATATTCTTGATCAGAATCAAAAGCCAAGTCGATCTAGCCGTGTCTGGTGTAAAAAAAATTTTGAAATTTTTTAACNCCTTATAAAAACTGACTCAGGACAGTTTGCCGAATTCAAATTAATGTATTTTTAGCCTAGTTATTATAATTTTATACATTAACTTTGCCGAAAATTGTCATATGAAATGAGGGACAAATATTTAAAATATTAATACTCCTTTCGGGGTATTTTAATATCAGTCAGAAGCAAAGAACTCAGTGAAGGAGTCATTTCCGACCCTATAAATCATATATATTCTTGATCAGAATCAAAAGACGAGTCGATCTAGCCGTGTCTGGTGTAAAAAAAAATTTTGAAATTTTTTCAAAGTTTTTAAGGTAGGTATTAAATTGTTAAAAATGTAAAATAAAAATATGCAAAAAAATTTTTTTTTATGAATTGAAATTCAGTATACAGTTTTATTAGCCTTATAAAAACTGACTCAGGTCAGTTTTCCGAATTCAAATTAATGTATTTTTAGCCTAGTTATTATAATTTTATACATTAACTTTGCCGAAAATTGTCATATGAAATGAGGGATAAATATTTAAAATATTAATACTCCTTTCGGGAGTAATATCAGTCAGAAGCACAGAACACAGTGAATCATATTATTATCGTAGCTAAGCCAAGAAAACATTTTTAAAATTTGTATCATCTTAAAAAAACGTTTAATTTCCTTTTTAGAGCGGACATTGCTTAATCGACTCGCTAATTTATATTGATTAGAAATATGTATGATTTAGAGGGTGGGAAGTAAGTTTTTACTAAGTTTCAAGCTTCTGACTGAAATGGTAATAAGCAGGGAAGCTTGCAAAAATAGGATTTTAACTGCACAGGTGCTTTGCTTCCGTTCTGTTCATGTATATTTGTATTTGACACAACAGTACTAAGTCCAGTCTTAAAAATAAACATTAGTCATTATGTACAGTTTTTTACTTTTATTCCTTAGTTTTATAGACATCCTCCTCAGAAGCTTTACAATCAGAAGACACCTGATAGCCACAGTTTTGTAGGTGATGACACGGATGAGAGATATTTAAGCTGGCAAACGCCATGCAGAACATTCTTTTGAGGGGCTTACATCGGATTATGGGGCACACACGCAACAGTGACAACAACTCAATTCCGTGCACAAAAACAGAATAAAGTGAGCCTGTTGCTAATTTGTATTGATTTTTTATTGGACATGCTTTTCATCCTTTTTAATTCTTGTTCTTTTCACGCTGACATGTATGTTTTATAACTCTGTGTGGCTGGGGCTATGGTTGGTTTGTTTGTTTTGAACTTTCCCATGCATAAATTTTGCATATTAATTGAGTGACTGTCATCAATATGTCTGTGTGGAGCCCCCGGAGCCACCCACAGAACCAGCCGCAACGTAACCCCCCGCCTGTTGGCATCATCATGCCGAAGCACAGAGCATGGCATCATTAGTTGGCCTAAAAAATCCCATCAGGCTTTGATTAACATTTTGTGCACACAAATGGCGGCCAAATGCGAGAGCGGCTAAATGAGTTGCATCTAATTGAGTGACAAACACGCCTCAGCACAACGCAAAACAACTCCATCGCCACCTCTCACAAACTGTGCCAATTTGTTTTAAAATGCATCGCCCCGTCCTCAGTGGTCAATCAGTCCAAACTCTGTACTCTGGGCACCGGAGGAACTCGTACTCCAGTCCAGTGCCTGCTCTCGACTGTTTTTCAATTTGCATGCAAGCGTAAATTACTCTCTGTTTGAAGTCCCCCCCTCCTCGTTTCACACTTTGCCCATCCTGGAGGAGATGTGGAGGATGTGCCTGCTCCTGCTTCCCGCACAGATTCCTCCCGCTGGTCGGATAAAAGGTTTGGCCTTTCGGTTACGTTTTATATGCAGATTGGATTCGCCTGAGAGAAGATACTTCTTCCTCCGCCTGCTAGCCGCTGTCCTTCGGAATCTTGTGTCTTTGGTGCCTTAAATGCCTTTCTGCGTATCTTGGTTATGAACATAAAACTTGTTTTTTGGCACTCCATTTGTCATTATGCTACCAATTTGTTCGGCTTCTAAAACGTCTCAAATTTCCCATCGACATGGTCAAGGGGAGGTTGGGGGTCTTCGACAAGGGCGCATGGGAACTAAGGAAACCTAATGATTAAAGTGGAGGGTTCGGTTCATATTCACCTTATTTATCACCTTTATTTAAATATATATTATGCAAGTTGTCAATTTAAGAAATTATTGTAATCAAAAAGGGATCCATGGGAATGGTTGGAAGCTCATTAAGAGTCATTTCGTAGCTTGTTACACATAATAGATCTTATAATGGTAGAATTACATGAATAATTGAATGCAGCGTAATAGTGTTAAATATTTATTAACGCTTCCTTTCTATTTTAACAAATTTATGCTGCTAAAATGCACATGTGTACCAACTTGAACCATTTCATGGAAATCATGTATTCTTTGTGTAGATACATCTGCGCTTGAGTCGTTCCGAAACTGACTTTCAGGGGAAATACAAACAGACTGCGGGTGATATACATTTGCGATCTGGGCGCCAGTCATGTGTGCGATTCGCATGCCTAAGCAACTCGTCCGGCTACCCACTAAAAGAACACAGAAAGAAATAACAATAAAATTGAATTTCAAATAAATTTAAGAAAACCGAAATATATGAACTGCGCTTAATATAAAAATATACTTTATGTGCCTAATAATTCTTGAATATTTAAAAATGTATTGTAAATGAACTAAATTTAACTTATTTAACTTAAACATTCTGCAATACCTTTATTTTTGCTGTGCAAACCCGGCCACAAACGCAGCCCAAAGCCCTCGAAGCGCCAACAATGTACAACAACTTGTAGAAATGGCCATAACAATTATAAAACACGAACACGAGCTGTTGTCAGAGGCGGTGGAGAAACGGGAGTGGATGTGTGGCAGCGGTCAGCGGTGGGGCACAAGAGACGTGGAACCATAACTGCGGAGACAGTCGGTTGCGGTTAGCAACATGAATATCATTCGCCGGGTTATCCAGGGAATTCAGCATCGCGTATCTTTGGTTTGGCTGGCGAAGTGACAACGGCGACAGCTTCACGTCAATTTGTATAAATGTTTGCAATTGCCACCGCCACCGCTTGCGGTTCAATCGTTAAAAATAAACCACTCGAGGTAAAGGCTGATGATCAGTGCGGGGGTCGCATCGCGCATCCCGGCAAAGAGTGGCAGTGGCGTATCTCTGTATCCCGCGGATGCTGACCGAGAGAGCAAATCACATTTAAATATTTGCCGGTTTCCTTTTGCATTTTCTCTGTCTCTGTTTATTGCCCCAACTGCCAAAGGTTTGTTGGCGTTTTTTGAGAGCGAACTCATCCGTGAGGCGAAGCCAAACGAGTTTCGGGTGGACTGCGGATCCGTGAGATACTCTTTTCTCGCCGCTCTTTGCGTTGTGATTTACGAGTATGCAACTGGAGATGTCCGCAGCCCCACGCCCTTTCGACACTCTAACGCAATATGAGCCAATATGGGTATTCGTTCGAGCCAAGTTATAAATATGCCCAAGGAATTCTTAAAGTGTATCTTTAAATTTTAGCTGTGGCTCATGAACGTGACCACTATCTAACAAATTAATTAATAAATAAATGTTATTCTATACATATATATGTACTCTTTAAGGCTTTCTTAACGGATAGGTTAAGGTAGTTCTTACTTTAATTAAGATGAAGTACAGGTACTTCAAAATAAAATTTATATGTGAATAGATGTAATAAGGACTTTAAGCTAAAATCACTTTATATGTATGTATATGTAAATATTTGTAATGACTCCTGACTGCTGACCCATTATTTCCAATCAAATTTGGTTATCTCCGTGCGAAAAGGTCTTTAAGCCATCCATTACCAGGGGAATCGAGAATCAGTTTTTGGAAGCTGCGTGCAATCCCTCGGGCAGGGAATAACTTTTAATGGACCGCCAGCTCGAGCGCAATTATCTTCTGCCGACTGAAGAAGAATCAATCCTGATAACCTCTATGTATATATCGGACGACGATGAAAGGAAACCTTTAAGTGTGATAAATGAGCGTGTGACACATCTCTCTGCATCCCAAGAAGATGGCATAAATATCCCGACGCGCCAGAGCTCAGCTGAGTGGTTCGACCTATATCAAGGGCCTTCGGCTAGGCGACCAAACCCGATCCCCTTCGATTCATATACCATATAAGGCCGTTCTTCTTCTTACGATCCCCAGAGAGGAAGAAAACGTTGGCAGAAGAGCGAGATCCAAAAAGAGAGTGTGCAGATTTACGATCGGTGGAGACGTCAATGTACGGCAACAAAGTTGCTTTGCAGAAACACATGGAGCTTGCCAGTGGGAGAATTGCACAGAGCGGAAGAGCACGGATCTAAGAGAGCCTTGGGGCCAACATTGTATTGCCGCTCTGTTCAAATAATGGGGCAAATGCACTTTCCACTCTCTCAAAATCGCTGCTCGCATGCGCTTGCTCTCTTTTTCCCAAGATGCTTTCGTTTGTGCTCTCAATGTTTAAACGAGCTTATTGGTTTTCATTAGGGACTTGAATAAATAAATATATTTTTGTTAAGAAAATATTTTTCTTTTCCTTATGAAGATTTCTAAGCTTAAATACCATTTATTGCTATCTGAAAAGATACTCCACATTTCCTGAAATGTTACAACAGATGCACATATTCTTCTTCTCGAACTTTATCGATGCATTATTTCAATAAAGCCAAAGTATTAATTATTCATGAGTAACTGAAACTATAAATTAAACAATTGTTTTTTGTTCGACTTGATAGTAAAAATTTTAATTTGTTGTGATTTAAACCAAGTAACTAACACAAATTTGACTTCGTAAATTAATCGTAAAAACAAACTTATATTTTTACTGAGGTTAGTGTATTTATTTAATTGCTGTATAACTTTAAATATTTATAGAGCATTACTTAGTCGTGGTTAACGACTACACCCGCAATAACTTTTTTTTGCGCTGCACCGGAGTGTGCAAATACCGAAGGCATCGCGACGAGGCGACAGTCGGCGGGCCCGTCTCTGTGCCAGCAACACATGCTCTGCGGAACCCCTTGCTGTCCGTACGTCCGGCCGTTCGTTCATCCGTCCGCGTGTCCGCGGGTCCGAGGGTCTGCCGGCGGTTCGCTAGTCACTAGTCGGACTGGTACTGGTCCGGGTGCCTCAGTGTGGCCGGTGTCGTGCTCAAAGCTTTTGTAGCTCCGCAACCAGTTTGCTGGCATCGATCGTCCTTTGCGTTCGTGCGCGGTCCCGCGGTAGGTGCTCGAAACCGCAATCTTAACCCAAAGAGAACTGGAGCGACAGTGCGAAGTGTTCCGAACTGTGAACTGATTGCGAATTGCGAACTGCAAATTCCGTTTCTAGGCCTTTACTTGTGGCAGTGCTAGTCTGAAAATATCTTTAGCATGTGCGCTGACCTCAAGGGGAGGCAGATCCAAGCCAATTTGTTTGTGGTTCCAGATAACAAATAATATTTTTACCGGCTCCACTCTCTCTCGCTCCGCTCACTCTCACTCTCGATCCGAACTGCTTGCTCTCGAGCGCGCTTGCATAACCAAGAGTGTAGAACACCGCGAAAGCAGATTGCGAATGCAGAAAAAGATACTGATGCAGATCCAGAGATATGTACATGATGCAGATACTTTGGCCAGTGCCCAAATGCCTGCCTGTCTGTCCCATTGTCTACCCGGTAAGTGAACAATGAGTTATGACTGCTCTGCTCTGCCACCGCGCGGAACACCCCAATGTCCCGCTTTGGGGGCGTTGCAAACTGCCTTGTAATTGCCTGGCATAAATGCTCGTGTGTACACGGCTTAATAGCGATAGCGTCAGGTACGCTCCGCGATTGCCATCTACAACTGCTCAGCGAGCGAGCGACTTTTATAGACCGAGGCTGGGGCCACCACGGGGGGTTCGGGCCATTGTCTGGCTACCAAACTGAACAGGTAACCAGCAACAGCAGTCGTGTTCTATTCTGCCAGAGTCCCGGGCAGGGGTTCCAGGATCGCGGAGACGGTGATGGGTGACTAGAAGGCCCATAAGTCCATTGGTACTTAAGATATGGGGGAAATGCAAATAGAAATGGAAAATCAAGTTATTTAAAGCTATGCAGCCAAAGGCTAAGAAACCAATTCCATTCAAAGTTCTGCCCAAGCCGGTTTTAGCTCTGACTAAGATAAATCGATCGATCACGATTATATGTTTCTCATCTTTCCCAATCAATTTTTACGGTCTTCACTTACTTCTTGCAACTATTTTGTTAATGACGTGACAGTGCTTCGGGTTTTAATATGCGGAGGTTCCATTAACCTGAAGTTGGTTTTTAATCGTTATCCCTTCCGGTTTAGTCAAATTAATTAATTAAGCAGACATGCCCCCAAGGAGCGAGTAATCCCATTTAACTTTGTAGACGTTTCACGGCTCGTTGAGAAAAAACTGTTTTCTGTGATACAGTTAAACTTGTACAGTAAAAAATCCGCATTATTCGAAGTTCATTTGTTTACTTTGTTTGATTTGGAATAATCGGCAGCTGTCGAAGAGAGACAAATTATTTCTCTTTGCCCGTTGAATTTATTCAAATTTCCTTTATGTATATAATATATAATGGACTTTATTTTTGCCTGTGCATCCATCGCATAATTAGCAAATCTAGAAATGCCATTCCACTGATAGGCCCTCTGTCTCTCTCTTTACGTATTGCTCTTCGAGGCGATTCTCTCTCGAGGTCTCTCCGCAAATACAAATTAGTCGCGACATGCAAGATAAGCGATCGTGTGCAGTTTTTAAATACAACGGCCGGAGTAACAACATTTTCCCGTGGCCACCGGGGGGTGAGGGCGGTGCTAGAAAGGGGGCGGGCATCTGGTAGCAGCACGAATTAAGAACTGCGAGACCCGTTATCAACGCCACATATCATTCATGCTCAATTACCTCTCCCTTGCTAAGATGGTAAATTAACTCTTTAGACACCCAAATTAAGTAATTACCGCCGATCAAGAATAAGGCAAACTAACACTTCATATCGTTCAGTTAATCACCTAAAATACATACTTAATTATTGGTTAGCTGCTCCCTGTTGTCACTTTTTCTCCGTATCTTTAATATAGAATACAGGTAGGTTCTAATCAGTAGTCAAGCATCGGTAGTGCTCATTGTATAGGTAAATGGGTCGCAAAGCCTGTGCAAATTCTCTGAGTTAATCTAAATCTCAATTTCTGATAATGATATTAGTTTAAAAGGTATCTGAAATATATGGCAACTAGTTTTCTTTTCTGTGAGCTTTGTGATAACGCAGTTTGAAACAATAATATCTATTTTCTTGTATTCGTCCAACCCAGTTAGATAAGAACTGAACTTTTTTAAATTGTCATTTTAAATAAGATATTTAGATTTTATTTTAATGACAGCAGCTTTCGCTCTTATGCAAAATCCACAAGGGCTTGGGGCTCCTTTAATGCTGATTTAATCCTTATTAATTGAGGCTTGAATTACTATGATAAAGGACCAAGATAGGTCAAAGCATGTCTTTTGTTTTGAATCGGTTGAGAGTTGTAGTCAAATTAAAAATATTAAAATATAAAAAATTACTCATACGCCCCATAGAACAAATCTGAAGTTATATTTAATAAAATATTAAATTGAAGGAAATAAGAAACATAAAGTATCCTTTCTTATTCATATGATGGTAACTAGTTCATTTAAAGAAGCAACAAATATTTGGACTTATTTGAAATTAAATTGCAGATTCCATGTTCTATATTTTCAGAGACTTTGTCCTAAAAATAACAGAGATATTAATATAAATATAAATATATCAGTGAGATGGTCCTATTGGATTAAATAGTTCCTTATTCTTAAGGTTTCCACTTAGTTAAAGTGCCAAATATTTACATAATGATTGACCCCTTTCAGAATTATACAAAAAAAAGCCCATCGCCACAGTTACACAACTCAAACATTTCTCAGTGCGATTATCGATACTGCGAACGTCCTTTCAAAAGAAGAAATAACCAAAACAAATGCTATAAAATTCGCAGCACAAAGAGAACGTGCTGCAAATAGGAATTAAACAAAGGGGAGGGATGCAAAACTAAGCCGAAAGCAATGCAACTCGACCCAACTACAACTCAAACAAGTTGCAAGCTGACTGCAACCGACCACAGGCACTGCAGCGAAAGCGGCGACAGCAACAAAAACAATAAAACAACACAGCCAGCCAATGTGTGTGAGGCTGTCTATGTACAAGGGCCGCCGTCTGTTTGTATTTGCGCATTTCCGCGAGTGAGTGCTGCATGTGCGAGCAGCCGCGAGTGCGAGTGTGCAGCCCCCACATTTCTCCAAATGCACGCAACGTCGACGTCGCACAGTGGTCCCAAAACCAAAGGGCTTTATCCAGTCGGTTTTGGACAAAATCGTTAATAATTTTATTTACATTTTCACAGTTTGGAAAGTTTTAAACCATTTAAAAATTAAGTTCAATTTTCCAACCTCAATCTTTGAAATTAAAGATTGTAGATGTGTGATATAAGATATATAATATATTTGGTTTGAAAAATATACGAATTGCTGAAACAAGCTGTAGGGCTTCAGAAAATTTAAGTTTTAAATTTTTAAAACCTTTGAACCTCTAAATTATAGATTTCAATTCAATAGACTATAAAAACCATTGCATACTTTTTAGGGGCGAATTATTATTTTTAGCAAGGTTTCTGAATATTTATTGAATAAATGGTTTTAATAAATACAATTATACATTTATTAATTTATGTAGTTTAAAATTATTTTAATAATTTGAAAAAATATTATTACGGATAGCTAATAACATGTGATTGATAGATTGTTTGGTTATTTAATAAAATATGTCAAAACATATGAACAATTAATTACATAGAGCGGAAGTGTTTATAAATAGGACTACCCTAATCCAAAGAATTCTTTAATTACACTGGTCGTTGGACTCAAATTTAAAGGACTTTTGGTCCACTGTGCTGTGCTTGGTTGGCTTTGCTCTGGCTCTCTCGATGCGATTTTCGGTTCCGTTTCGTTGGCGGTGCCCGCTTGCACGCACACCATTACAACGCACACACACCCCAGCCGGGGCTGGCACCCATACAGGCGCTTCGCACACACACACAGGCGAGCGACTCGGCGTTTTTGAGTTCTTTGCATCCGCGTCTTGCGGCCCAATATGAGTTGCCTTGTGCATGCCAAAGATTTCAGATCGGACAGCAGCAGCCAAAGCAGCTAAAGCGGCAGAAAGCTCGGCTCGCGACTCGCGTATAGTTCTATTCTACGGATACCAGATCCAGATCCAGCGACATATACAAATTCAGCATCAGAACGACCCTATAAAAATAGATTATTCGCGCGACTGCAGACTCTGATAATCGGTATCTTTAGCTCGTTTCACCGGCGGCTTTTCGAAAGCCACAAAGCGCGATCGCGTCAAAAAGTTGCAATTGTGATTTTTTTGTTTATTGTGTGACGATACTTGATTGATATCTGATTAGATACAGCCCAGAGTAACTGTATACAGTTGGAATTGTGGCATACAAGTGCGGGTGTGTGAAAATCTTCATAGCTAATCCGAATCCGAAGATTTATTCCCTTATATTTCTGAAAGTTAATCCGGCAACTGCGCCATATTTCTAATCAGCAGCTCCTACAAACCATTAAATAATATACAAATTAACTTTAAATATTGGATCTTTTCAAATAAAAATAACACATTTTTAAAGGCTATTACAAATATTTATAATACGAAAACAGCGGTTCATCTAAAAAGGTAATTTGTAGTACGCTTAATCAAGCGAATTTAAAGTCAATTAGGTATCGGGACTCATATTAAATATATGGTTCCTTTTATTATTTATTTCTCTTATTTAAATGTTTACAATGAACTAATAGATTGCATCTGTCAGATATATAAGCTTATAAAATTAATTAATTTACAGCAAAGAGTATGTTCTTTTGAAATAATTGTTTTTAATTTTTTAATAAAAAACTGCTTAAAATTCATAAAGAAGTTTGATTACTAAACAGACAGGTATTTTTGAAATAACAAACATGGAATAAATACCTTAAACAAATATACAAACTCAAGTGCGGGCTTTGAATATAATTCATAACAAGTATATATTTTTGAAATATTATTTTACGACTCTAATTAATAGTACTACGTAAAATGTCTCTAGTGGATTTCCCACAGTTCTCGATCATAAAAGGCCTTGGGAAATTTATGGATTTAAGCCCGTCTTCGCCTTCTGATATTTGCGCATCCGTTAAAACCATTTTGATGACAGCATTATGTACATATAGTAACTGATCCGATCGAAACATTGTTTCTACATGTCCGGCTCCGCCTTCGGGTTGTAACTAATATCCAAAGCCAATCTGGAATCAGTGCTCTTAAGTAAACAAGGCGTGGCCGATCGAATCAAAATAATTTTCGATATTTGAATTGCCCCTTAACATGCAATGATCCACGGCCAATGGAAGCGAAGTTCGCCGCCTGCCCATAATTTTGCACAATTACTTTTTCGGAGTGAGATGTTTGCAAAAATATGGCAAATATTTGCTGGCGTTATAAATACAAATGTAATTTGTTGGCTACCGCCAGCAGAGCATGCAAAAATATAGGAAATACCAATCTTCCCGAACGATAATAAATATTTTGCGCTCGCATTTATATCTGGGAATTACATCAGCAGTAGTGGGAAATCAAGTATAAATTAAGGGAAATTTGTTTACCAAATAAGCAAAATTCATTATTTAATTTTAGAGGAGTAATAAGAACCAAACTTCTTCATCTTATCTTTGCAGGTGCTTAAGACCTCGTAATAAAAACTGAAACGAAGTATCTAATATAATCCCCAATAATCTATAGACAAGCATATATAAACTCCTATATTTAGTGCTATCAATAATCAAAGTCAAGGCTTAACTAAGATATTACTTGCTAAAGCTCTCAAGCTATAAAAATAAATAAGAAATACTGCTTAAACACGAAACATATAGGAAATACCAGAACATATTTTTAAAACCCCAGTGCAGACAGTTCAAGAAATGCATCTGAAGTTGGCCTAACGGAGTAAGCAATACTTGGACACTCGCCAACTACCCATTGAAAAGGACACCAGAATCTGCAGACATGGTTTCGGAGGAGAACTGGAACAGCGACACCATGTCCGACTCGGACATGATCGACTCGAAGAACGACGTGTGCGGCGGTGCCTCCAGCTCCAGCGGCAGCTCCATCTCGCCCAGGACGCCGCCCAACTGTGCCCGCTGCCGCAACCACGGCCTAAAGATCACCCTGAAGGGTCACAAGCGGTACTGCAAGTACCGCTACTGCACCTGCGAGAAGTGCCGCTTGACCGCGGACCGCCAGCGAGTGATGGCCCTGCAGACGGCTTTGAGGCGAGCCCAGGCGCAGGACGAACAGAGGGCGCTGCACATGCACGAGGTACCGCCGCCGGCAACGGCCACCACAACCCTGCTAGGACATCATCACCATGTTGCCGCCGCCGGCGCTGCAGCTCCCGCCCATGTCCACGCCCATGCCCACCATGTCCATGCCGCACACCACGCTCACGGACACCACTCGCATCACGGCCATGTATCGCTGCATCACCAGCAGGCGGCGGCAGCGGCAGCAGCAGCAGCGGCGGGAGCTGCTCCAACGGCGCCGCCATCGCATCTGACCGGAGCCACGGCGGCCTCCAGCCTGCATGGTCATGCCCACGCCCACCACGTGCACATGGCCGCTGCCGCTGCCGCCTCGGTGGCTCAGCAACAGCACCTCCAGCACCAGAGCCACCCACATTCGCACTCGCACGCACACTCGCACCACCACCTCCAGCAGCAGCAGCATCACCAGCATCCCCAGCAGCCGGCGCACCAGCAGACGGCGCTGCGATCTCCGCCGCACAGCGAGCACGGCGGCAGTGTGGGTCCGGCTACCAGCAGTTCCGGCGGAGGAGCGGCGGCCAGCTCAAGCAGTGCCACAGCGGCGGCTACTTCAAGCAGCGGCTCTAGTAGCAGTAACAATGGTGTCGGCGGAGGAGCCAGCTCAGGATCAGGACCGGGTTCAGCAGGAGGAGGAGGCGGCGGCGGCAGGACCGGCAGCAATGGCACCTCGGTGATCACCAGCGCCGAGCATCACATGAACACGGTTCCCACGCCGGCCCAATCGCTGGAGGGCTCCTGCGACTCATCCTCGCCCTCGCCATCGTCCACTTCCGGCGCCGCCATTTTGCCGATCTCAGTTTCCGTCAATCGCAAGAATGGCGCCAATGTGCCCTTGGGTGAGTACCAGATTTGCTTTTATGTAAATTTGTATAATAACTAACGAATAATTCCTTAAAATATTCGGGAAAGATATTAGTTCATTAAAATGAAGCAATTAAAATGTACAGATTGAGCGAACGTGTTCGTAGTCAAAAAGTTATTATTTATAGGCCGTATTAGTATAATCAAATTATATTAATCAATTATTAATTCCGGCCATAAGCTTATTTTCTAACTTGAAAAGAGGAGAAGTGATCCACCTTGTTAATTTCGTTATTAAGTCAAAACCATTTAAAAACAAATCCATCAGATACACCTCATAAGATAACTTTGTCATTCCAATTAGTGATAATGACTCTGCTCAACCTATAAATATTCAATTCGACTTAATTTTCAATTGAATTTCAAATTAAACGGATTTCTTTATCTTAAAAGACTTTTAAACTCAAGTGTCATATTTGCTTATTCTTGCAGATAGGTAAAGAAGTGAGATACAATTAAAATTCATTCGATTTGGTAACCAATTGTTGCATTCGTCAAATGACTTATTTGTGATCTTCTGTCGGGGCATTTAGTATAATTATTTTCGTGTTCTTTGTTGTTTTTGTCATGTCCTAGTCGCGGCATTACCACGCCTAGCAGATTGTATGATAAATCGTGTAACTCGCTTCATCTGCGATCTTGCCAAATATCTAGTAATATTTATGGCTCATTTAGCAAAGTGCAGAGGGAAAATGTATAATGAAAAGCCCAAGGAAAATTGCCCCCCTTTTTTCGCAATTGTTTTTCATCCCTGCCCCGTCCGCAATAGAGGAGTCTGTGGCAAGGAGTGGCCGTGCGTCTCGCGCCTCTAAATGATTGCCTCCTAATTATAGGCCGCATGTGCCGACGCTGGGAGCAACGAGGACAGATCCACCAACGATGCGCCGTCTCGGCACGTACCACGAGCAACTGGGGCAGGGACCAGGGAGGAGGCAGCAGTGAGCAGGAAGAGGAGAGACGCCTCCGACAGAAGGCCTAATCAAGTTGTGTTGTGCTGTTCCCAGAGACCAGACTAGTAAATAACAAAGGAAGCCGGCGGGAATAGCACTTCATGCTGATTCGACACGCAAATACCTACTGCTTAGATTAATACGCTTTTATTTATCCTCATTTAAGAAGGGCCCTAAGATACATTGTTTGCATTATGATCGCTATAAAATGAATCTGTTTTTGGTTCCTGAATATAAAGCCTATTCTTTAGTCTATTTTGCAAGCAGGCAAGCAAAGTATATACAATATTTAAATAGAACAAACTCAATCAGTCGAATATATTTGAAACATAATCTAAAATAAACTTCAATGAATATACTATTGAGTCTGTAGCTCTATCCTATACAATGTGTCGCGTCTACGGTGGCTGTCAAAAAGTATCAAATCACTTTAAATTGACATTCTAGAGACTAATTTCAAATGACATCTAAGAGCCATTTGGTAAATTTATGCTTTTTCTTAAAATGTTAACATACATATGTATTTTAAGTATAATTATGCCAAAATTAAAACTTATGTTCATTAAAAAAACACATGTTTTGACGGCTAATGTTGACTGCTCCTGAAGACTGTTGTTTAATAACAAATTAATGAATACGTGTTGTGAAAACGAATCAATATACCTCACAGCCTGCACCCAGCAACGCTTAACAAAAGCAGAAAACGGGGGAAAAGGCTGTTCAAGTTAAGGTATCCACAAGCCGGGGCACATGCCACAAGCTGTCCGAAAGGAGCGCCGAAGTGGCATCGGTGACGGCGCATGAAATAATCAATTAATGTAGATCCACCAAGCTGTCAACAGTTGACACCTGAAGGCAAAGGCGTCGCCTACCGTTTCCAACGCAATTTGATCGCTCGATCTCGGAGCAGTTAATCTTAATAAATGTGTGGGAAAAAACACAATTGGAGTGATAAGGTATTTACATTTCTTGTTTTAGACTTTAGCCATAGAATTATTGAAAAATTGCAGAAGTCCTTAAGCCCTGTTTCCTTCTTTAGTAAATAAAAGAGATACAAAACTAGAAAAATGTGCTCATGTTTGTCATACTCAAAGTCTTGATTAAATATTTTCAAGGCGAAACAGACCATTAAAATGAAGTATAAAATAGTTTTATGAAAAACTCATAACATAACTAACTCGTTTTGTTTCTATAAAAAAAAATCATCATAATAGAATGATGATGATGATTCCAGCTTTCATGTATTTACAACACATTTGCATACAAATACGATGGAAACAATTTCTCATGTATAATTTCTTGTATTGAGTTGGCTATAAGACAATTTCTCGATTCCGACGTACAGGCATTTATTGTCATTATTCTCAAGAACTTTAAATTGTCATAATTTAGGGCCTAGCCAGACTCATTAGTGGCTAGATCATTTCTTAAGGGGGGGGCGGAGAGTGCAGATCATTTGCAATGAGGAATAGTCAAAGCTCGGCTGACCACGTTCCCCTAATTGCATCTTGGCACACTAGGCGGCATACAAATGCATCTTAATCCGAGGGTTCGGGACAATTACAAGACAACCTGTCAGGCTAACATGACCATCCAAGGCTAAGCAAGCATGAAACCTTTTCACAGTTGAATTTTCCCCTTGCCGGTGACTGCTTTATGCATTTTATGCACCGGTAATGGCAGCCAGACATGGATCGCACATTATGGTGATCGCTTAGCATAAGTGCAGACAATACGACCAGCGCCTGTCAACTGTGGCAGCCAGTTCGTCAATCACTTTGGCATTGATAGAGCTGCTCCGCTCCTCCTCTTGCTCCGGCAGATCCTACCGTTTCTACCACTCCTCCGGTAGCCATGGTGGATGTGTCAGGTTGTGGCCCCGATGTCTGAAAACGTGTAAACTTACTCGTAATCTCTATCGCCCAACCCGTCTGGCTGTTTAAACAGGAACCGAGATCGGGTTTTTTTTCGCGCTCTAGCAGCGCACAACTTTGTTGCACTGTTTCCCTGGCCCCCTACTCTCCCGACTCCCCCAAGGAAAACAAGTTGAACGGCTCGGCTCATTAGGTCTGCCAGAGCGGCCCACACTGGCGCTGCCCGGAGTCCTGACTCCGAAATTAGTCATGCCGGCTTCGGTACACCTCCAGACGCAAGGTTACCCACTTGGCACCTCTCCTCTGGGGTCTCCTGGCCCATCAAGGCTGTAATTTTGTCATTAATTTTGATGGGTATCATATCCCACCGATAAAGGCTAAGTGCCCCATCGTGTAGAACAATCTATTGCTCCAGTACAGCCCCGCATTCCTCTTGGTTTTTCACTTAACGAAGGTAATTTCAGAATCATGTTAGGGCTAAGGGCGCTTTTATTCGCATTTTGATATTCGTGTAATACTAGTTAAATAGTATAGAAATATATAAATAATAAAGGGAATTCCGAGCTGAACACACCCCAAAAACGGCTTACGAAAATGTTCATTATTCACTGAAAAATGTTAGTTACACTATTTTCTCTATATTTCCTAAAGAATACACTACTAGCTTAGAGAAAATTTCAATTTCTTCAGCTTTTTAACTAAAATAACTTACAATTGATTTTTATATAGTTTAACAATAATAAAAATGATTTTTGAATAGTTTTAAAAGGTTTTAGTTTAGTAACTCAATAGTAAAATAGTTTAACAATAATAAAAATAATTTTTGAATAGTTTTAAAAGGTTTTAGTTTAGTAACTCATCCATTTCGAAGTCACTTTTATTTGGTCACTTTATAAATCATTATTTAAATTATATTGATAGGTTGCTTATGTCATATACAACCATATATCCATTTTTACATTTATTTTTTTAGTTCTTCCTTTCACTTTTTCAGGAGTTATTTATTTTCCAAGAATGCCTAAAAATAGAACTTGGACACGTTTTCCCTAGCTGCAAAATGAATTTGCAAGTCATAATTGTTTGTAACTTTCCTGGTATATATGTACATATATCCTGAAGCCGGGGTGGTAATAATCCCTTTTATTTGTTTTATTTATTTTTTGTACCTTATCTAGAAATATAAAAATTGAAAAGGCATAAAACTTAAAGGAACTCAGGCTTTGTGGTAGTTTCCCCACAAAGTCAAGGTGACCATGACCGAGCGGCAATCGATAAACTTCGAGTTCAGTTAATTAAATTAATGTCCCGCGCTAATTTCGGTCTCTTAAGACAGGCAGCGATCTCGACCAGGTCCAAAGAGCCTGGAAAGCCCTTCTCCCAGGCGCTCCTTAGTCTGAGTTGAACCTTCAGTGCCGTCAAATTCACCAGAAAAAAACCCTGGCGAAAAACAAAAACTTTGCTGCGCTCGTAAAATAAAGTTGTAAAATGTATTTTTTTGTATTTATTCGAGGGTTCATGTTCATACATTCTGTCTGATTTTGTTTTCGATTTCGTTTCAAATGGAGTGCGTAGTTTTGAATTTTTTTTTTGTTTTGAGTTTATTATGAGAAATGTGGCTGTGGCTGCTCCCGGAGCTTGGTAGCTTTGACAGGTCATTTGCGTGGATAATTTACGATATTTCCAGTTAATATGTTGGCATTATTTTTAATACTCCGCGCCGGCCTGTGCGCAAGTCGGGATTATATTTGGCCCAAATGGGTGCTTAATTATATGGCTACGAATCTATCCAGGAACAGACCACAAAATAATATTTCTCCAACACGAACAATAAAAATATGGTTGCCTTTTTTCGCAATTAAAGTTGTTTTTACGAGCAGAAAATTAGTGTAGACGAAGTTCGCCGAATGGCCTCTGGACCCTCCAGAATGGCTCTAAACGCGATGCAGCTGCGCCGATAAAGCTACTATATACGTATATATGGTATATATATATGGGATAGTGCTAATAAGCACAGGCATCCCTTGCCGCTAATATTTACAACCTGCCAAAGCCATTTGCATCCGAATACTGGCATAATCAGCTATCGTCCCGAAGGCCCCAATTAGAGGCCCCTTAACGGACCCAGCCCCTTTTTCGGCCCAATGTTTTCACCATTTCAAGCCCGGTTTTATTCAATTGAAGTTCCTCCTCAAAATGCGGGCCATTAAACTTTGCACTCGCTGTTTTTTACACAACGTTGATCTTTGAAATGCCGTGAAAAAAGGGACCCAGTAAAAAAATATTAAATTCGCATGTGTGAAGACACAATGGCTTTTTAAGTGAGTGAAATTATTGGGTACGAAAAACACTACGAAAACCGATAATATGCACACGAAAAAAATATTAATTTCAAGTGTATTATTAGCTTGTTAACTTTTTTTGGGCTAATGACCCTTCTTTGGTTAAATACAATGGTGTTCATAGTTCAGGAATAATAAAAACAATATGAAGTAACCTAAGGAATTATAAAACCAGCGTCACATTAGTTCAAAGCTCAATAGTTGACATGGGTTCGGATACTAAACCGCTCTGTATTATACAGTTTTAAAATTTCCATAGCTATTCAATGTAAAATAAAATAAATAAATCCTCGAGCCAACTTTGTCAGAGAAACCTATGAAGCTTCACAAAATTTGCAATGCTGCACCAAGTGCATTTGGAAAATTACAAGAGTCTACTCTGGCTTGCTTGTTTTTGTTAAAATAAATGGTTATTAAGTAAGAAGCTTTGTGAAAGATAGTGATTTATTTAATTTGGACATTAGCTCTAAGCTGCGGAGAAGAGGAATACTCTTCATAAACTATTAACCATAATCTGTTGACAAGATCAATCTCTGCGATATTAATGGCGCCGTCCCGCCTTTTTCTTTTATTCTACTCATTAATATACTTAAAATAATTGTGCCTCCCGGCTGGATTCTTTGCCACTCAATTTATTAAATTTATAAAATATTTATGAAGCCCTCCGAAGCACGTTTAGTTGAAAAAAAAACTTGTTGCTTGCAAATTGTGTTGTTGCATGCGAGGCGAAGCTCAAGACAACATTGTTGGACCTCCCGAGAGATTCGGGACCAGGTCTTTCAGTTCTCTGTTGCCACTTAGTTATCGGACGCGGTCTCGAGCTGCCCACCTCGACTTCGCTGGCTCTCTGCTTTGTTTACATTGCCACAAACACGCAATTTACGATCCGGCTTGGGGCAGGCATTGTTCGCATCCAGAGCAACCTGTAACTGCAACTCCCCCGGAGGAGATTTATTCGCGTACTGGCACTCGCTTTCGCACTTACACTCGGGCATTCCGGCTGAAATCGAGCGGAGCAAAGCACTCGCAATTTATGGCAGGCATCTGCCCATAGGTGCTAAGAACTTACTTTATAAACCGGGTGTGTGATTGCTTTCGCCTCGGGTGAAAATGATTTATGGGCCTTTGCCGATACATGTTAGCATTTATCAAATAGTAAATCAAAGGGAGTTTTGCGCTGGCAAAACATTACAGGCGGTAGGCGATTGATATCTCGAAAATGGGCGGTTAAATTATATGCTATTTGAAGGCAAATCACTTCATGGATGAATTCATTAAACAGGGCATTAAGAAAGGATTAAGATATATATTAAGATTAAATATAGTTGCTGGTTTCTGCTGGGTATTTGTAGGAGTTTCTACCATACAGCGACGGTGCCATACATAACATCTTTAAATAGTTTTAGTATTTAAAATAATTAAACTTAGCTCATCTTTGGTCAGGTTCAACGATCTGTTTACCTTTGCATACAAGTCTCCCTTCCTTCTTATCCTTCTGCGTGAATCTTAACCCACTTCATGCCCCAACAATTAAACACGAGGCAACAAAACTGTCAACCATAACTTTCACAACTTATGAGACGGCCCCTTGCAGTCCGTCTCGTCCAGTTCTCCGTGGTCAGTTAAGGCTATCTGAACTTTGGAGCCAACAGTTAGGAGCGGAAATAGTTACATCGATCAGCTGTTTATAGGCCGCATGCGAAACAGGTTTCGAAATACTCGAATTTCAACTCATTTTGGATAAGGTAAACATTTTAAGAGTAGTGTCAACACAGCAGCAGCAGCAGCAGGATCCGGGGCAGTCTCTTTTACTCTTACTCTCTGCACGGAGAGAAAATAGACTTTTCCCAAGTAAAAATATTTATTAAATTGAAATACAAGTTAAGGTTAATTTGCACTTTAAATACAAAGGCTAGAAGCCTTCTTTTTATACACAAAATCAACAAGTAAATTCTATAAATAACACAAATTGTTTCTCAGCGTGTGTGGCTTTTGATTTGGCTGCAGCTTGCGTTTCGTTCAGCCAATTTGCACATTGGCAATTGCTTGTAAAGAGCAGGAAACATCATCAAAATATGCAAATTATTAAATTAGATTTTCTATTTATATATACATTTTATTTGGTGGATTTGTAAATTGGTTTTCAACACCCAGAACTGAAAGAACGCATCTGCAGCGAAATGCGCATCGCTAATTAAACCCCATAAGCTCAGTTCCCTCCAATAAGAGTCCCTTTGGCAAAGAACAGGGCCCAGCCCCTCCATAAATATGCATTGTTCTCAGATACTTTGCACATAACCGAACCAGTTTCGCATGCCACTTAGTCGTCCCCACCACTAAGTCCCCTCGATTACGCCGTTGCACTTCCTCGGGTCGGCTAATTATGCCAAATGATGGTCGGCTGGAGAGCAGAACCTCCAATTCGTAAATTACCAAATCAAAGAAATGGGCGTTGCCACAAGATATAATTATAGGAAGCACACACCTTTGTTTGGTCATGTTCGTCATAATCGTGAACTTCTTGAATATGAGGCCGCCGAGCTCTCATGCCGCTCAAGGCGCATGGCTGGTCTAACCGGTATCGGGATCGGCCGGCCAAAAACATTAAACTGATTGATGCACGCCACGGATCCTGACCTGGCTGACGGCGTCCAGCTAAACGACTTTATTTCGTCTCGAATACGGTCTTTAATGTCCAGAATCCAGTGATTGATAGGCCATGGCCAGGACTCCCCGTCCGGAGGCACTAGACCGGTGACCGGAGACCGTAGACTGTATAGAGCTATGTCGATGGCTATTAAAGTAAATATGCGAATTTGCATATTCCGCAGCCATGCAACGCCCTCAACACGCCACTCGCCTGTCACTCGCAGACCTCCGTCGCGTTTGTCTATCAGCAATTCCACAATTCGGCGGACCTCAGTGCACACCCCATTCACTTCATTAAAAACTTGTTGCGATTTCAACTTCAAAACCAAAACAAAATAAATGATACATCAGAGCTCCCCCCTCCCGGTGGCGCCCACAAATTGTTGCATTGAAAATGAAATCGCGCACCGTGATTTACGTTAATGGACACCGGCTCCTCTGTCCAAGTGTGTATGCCTCTGAATGTGGCACCGTAAATTGGGGCCAAATGGTAACAGCACACTTGCTATCTGGATGGGGGAATAAACTCTAATAACTGGATAAGAAGTTTAACAAGATGAGGCACTTCCTGTCACATTTGGAGATGATTTCTATATCACATTTGAGAGAGAGGAAAATAACTTGATCGTGGAAAGCTTTTGAGGGCACAATTAAGCACACATGATACATAATTTATATTCTTACCAGAACTCATTCATTACCCATAATATCCATAATATCCATACAATTACCTTAAATATTCCCTTCCCTTGATTAGTAACCCTTATTTTCCGGATGTCATACCTTTAAGCACATCAACTTAACAAGATTCCTATATCCCCCCAGGGCCCAAAGAGGCTCGGAATACATTAAGAATTCTTTAGTATTTTCCAAACTAGAGTTCATGTATTCCAGACTCATTTGAAAATTGGTTTTTGTTGCCTTCATTAAAGTCGAAACGATGGCAGAGCTTCGAGGCTCGCCCACCCGCATTTATTCGCTCGTATATATAGTATATAGTATGTGGGAGCTATTAACTAGCACCAAAATGCTCGCGAAGAGGGCCATAAAAGCCGTGCCTATAATTTTTGTTGCCAACTTTCCTACTCCCGGCCTCCGGCTGCTCGGGATTTTTACCGCATTTTTAATTTATTTTCAACATTTTTACAATTCTAAAACATTTTTTGCATCCCGTTCCTGGGCATCAAAGTTGTAAATGTCGCGCTGTGTCGTAAATGTGTGCAGGGACCGTGCATGTGAGTGCAAGTGTGTCCAGGGCTTATATAGCATATATGGAAAATTTGTGGGGAAAATCGGGGAAGCTCCGCAGGAACTTAACGTTGGGAACGTGCGCGCCTCAAAGGCAAATTACGTTGCGCAGACGCATTTAATGAGTTGCGGGCCGCGCGCCGCTGAGCTAAGTTACTTTTACGATGCTTTGCTCAATTTCTACAATATTTTTGTTAGGTTCTTTACGACTTACGACTAAGCCGTGCACTCCACAAAATATTTTGCGAGTCCTGCTTCCATATTTAATAATGTTTTATTTGAATTTAGGGTGTATGCAGAAACCTCTGTATTAACAATGACAACAATAAAAGTAGCATACAAAATTGAGTAAATAACCCATTAAATCTGCCTTGATTATATTGTTATTTCTTATTTACATTAAGCTTTTCATATTTTGTAGTGTATTGACATTAATACCCACAAAAGCCTTTAATTATAGATATTGTTTTGCCAATTTAAAAAGTCTACAGGAACTCCAGCATCGTAGATCATTTCGCCTTGGCATCCTGGCAGTTGGTTACCCTTCCGCAGGCTCCACATTATTGGTTTGAGATTTCAAACATTAAATTATAATTTACAACTTTGTTTTTCGTCTGTTGTTGTCTCGGTCGGTTGCCTGTGGCCTGGCTGGCGAAGAAAAAAGCATAAAACTACGTGGAGTCTTTTTTAAGTTTATTTTAACAGCGCGTAATTTTATGAAATGCGCAGCAAACAGATGGAAATGGAGATGGAGATCCATGAAGATGCAGATGAAGATGGAAGCCCAATATCTTCCCAAGCCGGTGGGTCCTTAACCTCGGCCACAGATCGTCGGCCACTCTGCACCCTAGAGTGTTTCGCCATGCAACTCGCACAAATAATTTAATTAGCTCTGCTTGTGGCCTTTGTGATTGCCTGCGAAACGATTTTGAGATTGAATTTTATATCGTTTTAATTTAGATTTTATGCATCACGATCTTGGACACACAATATATTACAGGAAATTATAAGCATTTCAAAGAATACAAAAATAAGGAAATTAAGGCCTATCCGTTTGTCTAGCTCGCCCAATTAGTTTCCACATAAAAATACGCCAAATACAATTTTTTTTCCTATACCAAATAATATACAATGTATTGAGTGCCTCAAACCGACTTAACCTATTCATAGTAGGTCATGGTCTCATCAGACTTCTATATACATATGCCAATGTTTACGCATATTATCTATGCAAGTGTGGCCTTCGGTCGGCTATTGAACTCCGAGCAGTTCTGGTCTATGTACACATCCTAATTCTATGGGTGCATGTCTGGTTGCCGCCGGGAGAGGGAATACATATTGCACTATATGCATAACGAAACATTTGAGTATTGACAGCTGCAGAAAGAATCGAATCATCATTATCGTCGACTCTATTATCGATATCAAACACTGTGAGCGGAAAACGACGAGGGAACTCACCTTGAACTTGAATTAGTTTCTGTGGCATTGCTCATTCATATCCATATGTTTAAATTTATATATGTACATATATAGATATATATTTGTGTGCTGGGGAATTTGCATTTCAACAAACACAGAAGCGCAAACACACGTGGCCAGGGGCAGGCACAAATATAAGAAGCACACTTTAACAAAGCCCATTAACAATTATTCACCACCTTGTAATTAATATACTTGAACTTGTACTTTTAATTTGTATAATTAAAAAGACCATAAAATATCACAAGCTAACATCTTATAGAACTGTTTGAAATTAGACATATAAATACAATGTTATAGTCACTATTTGTATCGTTGAAAAAACCCTTATAAAAGCCATCATTAAAGGACAATATTTGTGAGATTTGGGGCATTCTTGTATAAATATCAAATTTTGATTGTAAAAACTGTTGAAAGCCTGTCCGCCTGCTAATTAATTCCCTGTTCCATCAAATTCCTGGGTAAGGCACCAACAGACAACCATAAAGACAGTGCGATTTATTCTGTAATTTCATTATGGCCGCCCCACAGGCAGACTGAGTGTAGCCATCAAATATTTACGAGTGTGGTCAGAGATCTTAATGTGCCCCGGCCACAGGCGTTCCATTAACATTTTAGCAATTCCTACACTTCTCACAGCTGGTACAAACGAATATAAAATTGAAAAATTTTGTAAATGCTTAAAAATTATCGAGTGTCATTCGACCATTTAACATCTTTGGCAATGTATTATTACCCATCTTAAACGCTCTGTGCGCAAAATTCAACGCTAAAGGAACCTTACGTTATTTCTCCTGTACGCATTTATCGCCAGGCCAATTTATCTATCCAAACAGGCTCCTCTCCTTCAATGCAACTCAAATTATAAGGCAATAAGGCACGTAGTTGACAGTTTGCTGGAACGGGTTGGACGCACTGGGTGAATCTGTGGACCTGCTTCCATAGTTCCTATCGGATGGGAGCCAGACACGTCTGGGCGATGGGAAATTTATTTACTCGCTGTCGACAGGCGCTAAAATTGACCACAGACTCTGATGATGGGTGAGATTCTTTGGCCACTTGGCCAGTTGGCCAGGCAGTAGAATATGGCAGGAAAATTGTCAGACATGGAAGCGTGCTGTACCAGAAGATCGAAACAAGTTTCATACCTAGAGCCACTTGAAGTCGATATAGAACTGAACAATTTTTACAGTAAAGCTGCGTTAAAGTTGCACAAAGACTTTTTAATTTATTCGGTTTTATAATAAATAAGCTGAAATATTTTTATGATATTTTCGTTGTGATATTAAGTGGTTTATTCTAGTCAATATGTTATAGATTTTGAAATGTACAAAACATGTTATGTAAGATATAATATAAAGTTTTAACACCAAATCTGATACCCTAAAATACTGGAAATTAAACGCTTCGTTAACACCCATTTAGTACCGCGTACGTGTGACGTTGTGCACTTTCGGAGCCAACACCAACGCAAAATGGGAATAGGCCTTACGAATCGCGATAATTTAGTTTGATGTTTGAAGCGCCTTAGGAAACGGCCACTGTACTTTGTTCGCGAATGTGTGTACTCTCTGGCAGCAAAGTCAAATGCATTTGTTTATGAGACACACACACGCACCCGCCGCTGTACATATATGCGGCCCACGCACACTCTCTCATTCGCTGTGGCGCTCTCAGCACAGCTATAGATATAACAGTACTCGGTGGTGGAGGGGTGGGGACAACCCCTGCCCTTCAACTGCCGGCAGTCGGCACGTGTAAGCAATTTGTTGGCGTAATCGCAAACAAATGCACTCCCGCTGCATTTCTCCCTCGCTCTCACTCGCCTGGCTCTGTTCTGCTGTTGGGAGAGGAAAAGCAACACAGTTTCCCGCTCTCCATTGGTCTCTCGCTCTGTACCTGCCAGGCCTTCTTCCTTGGCAACAGAAAGTGTGCAATGCAAATGCCACTTGCCTTATTAATTTATGCTCGACCGAGTAGAATACGTATACGCAGCGACGGCGGCGGCCAATTTTCAAATTCTAAAATGAATCATTAAGTGCACCGACTATGTCTTGGAGCGTCTCACCTTTTCTTGAGTTATTTAGACGACTTATTTATGGGGAAACGTACAATCGCCAGGGTAATTTATAGCCTTGGCTCATTTGATAGGCCTCGGGCTGCATTGCGATAGATGGCAACAAAATCGACCAATTATGCTTGGCAATTATAATTATTTCGTTAATTGTCTTGAGACCAGATTGGATTTATGACGGCCCGCCCGCCTGCAGTTATGGCTTATATCTCTGTGCTCTGATTTATGGCCATCACGGCGTATGCTCAATATTAGGTTTCGCCCACCACTCAACGGCGGCGTGCGTCGTCCGAGGCGATAATTCAATATATTTACTCTTAATAGCTTTCATGCAAATTGTGCACTTTGTCCAATTAAATTTCTTCTTTCGCTAATAGCCAAATGCAACTGACTGGCGAAAGCCATTAAAAAATGTGTATATTTGAAAACAAACATTTTTATTCAATCAGCGCGCGGTTGGCCACCCGCAGCAACTGTTTGACAATTAGGCAGGTTTTTTAACTCGAATAACATGTTGCCTATCACTAAATTGACGCGCAATAAATTGCATTTTTATTTTTATAGAGGCATGCAAAAAACTGCAGCGATTTTAGCCTTAATTGATTAATTAACTTTTTAATTTATTTTGTCGCAACACGAACGAGGGTATTTGGAAACACACATATGTACCTACATATATATTACCTTTTGAAGCAGAGATATTGACATGCAAATTAAGATTAGTTTATCTATGAGCACAGCTCAGTCAAATGCGAAATTTAATTTCGTTAATGTTTGCATAAGAGGCAGCTCTACTCTAAATGAAGCCTTTATGCCTATGATTATATTTTTTCGCAGACTATAACTTTTATTTTCTCTACTATGAAATTTCCTATGGTATACAGGAAATTTTGATACGTTAAAACGGGCCTATACTTTACCGGAAAGTCCATATGTAAATTTGGATATATTTAACGTTGCAATATATGGGAATATTTGCGATATATATTAAATATATTAAACTAATATAATCGGAAAAGATACAAAAATATATTTAAAATGATTTTTTGTATATAACTTCGATAATATTAAAATGCTATCAATGATTTATGCCATATTTTGAGATACGATATTGAAGTAATATTTTTGTCTTTTTATGATATGAGTGGAACTTTTCTCTTGAAATATGTACATACATCATTTATACTCATACCATACTCACCAATTCTTGCCCATAAAAATGTTTAAAATATCCACAAGTCATGCATATTATGAAAAGAATTAACATATTAAAAGAATCGCGGCATTGATGGCCCAATGTCATGAAGCTCAATCCATTTAAAGATCAAAGCAAATCTACCACACATATCGGCGAATAAATAAAATTTTGACTCAGGGGTTGAAATGTAAATCAATTACAAACCAGAAACCATCACTCTTATGGTTCTGGAAAGGACACGGCCGTCATATCAACTGATTTATATCACAGCCGCAGCAATTAACGCGAATGTAACGGGTGACAGTAAAAGCCAGCCCAGCTAAGGCGGAAAATCCTAGCGAAAAAATAAATCGACGCTCTTTGGGAAGGTTTGTGTTTTTGGTTCTTTTCATTCTTAATTTTACGAGCGCCAAAAACCTTGCGGGCAAAGCCAAATAAATATGTTTGCCGTACTTGTTGTAGTCGACGAACAACAAGTACAACCCGGATCGTCATCATCAACGTCAACGTCAACGTGAACGTTTTTCGGGCTCGCTCGTAAAAAGCGCAAAAGGAAAACTTTACGATGCCACAGTCTAGCAAGCATTTCACGTCCCTCCGTCCGTCTGTCTGTCCGTCCATTGGTAAGGAAGCTAAGCCCAAAGACAAAGCATTGACTTACCACTACCTTACCTCCCGGAACCCCAAAGCCCCCAGTCAAGTGGGGGAACGGAACCCTCCGATGATGTATGAAATTAGTGGACGAGCACAGTAGCCGGGGAAAATCTCTCTCGCAAGACATTCATGCACTTATGCCAGAGCCAATTGGCAATTGGGCTTATTGGGGTTCCGGGACCTAACACAACACGAACGTATCCCAAATTCAATTAAGAGTTTCCCAGCATGCACTCGACAAAAAATGTTATATCCGGAAGTTTTACAATAATTACCAAGCAAATATCAGTGGAGTCAGGAAAATGTGCACCTGTTATTATCAGACTAGACTTTAAATAATTAAAAATCAATACAGGTTTGCTTGTATGTAGTAAAAAGAAATCCATCAAGTAGATTACAACTGATTACTAGGCTTCATTGCAGGAAGGTTTCAAACAAATCTCTGTGAAATGAATTGCTGAGTAACTTACAGACTTTTTGTGAGTGTGGGAACCTTGCAACAATGACGGCGCGTCACGTTCTCCGTATTCCGTACGCCTGGCAATCCTGGCCGATAAGGAACGTAAGCTCTAAGCTCTTATCGTGATCATCGTCAGGCCCAGGAAAAGGGCAAATAGATTGCACAAGCGCTGATAAGCGTGATAAGGGAGAGCTGAGTGGGACATGTGCATTTGAAAGGGAAAGTGAGACACCCTCTCTGGCTCTCTACATTTTCCTGTTCCCTGAATTCGATTCGGATTCGTATTCATTTTGGCTATCTATAAATATCTGATGCTGGCACTTGCTGCCAAATGAAACAGCCAGGGATGCATTCCGTGGCATTTGTCACTACACAGACAATTACACCATCCGTTGCCACGAGCCATCAAATTCTTGGCAGGCTTCTCCAAATTAAATAACTAATAGCTTAATAGAGTACTTCCGGGTTAGGGTTTGTATTATCTTATAACAATAGGTAATAATCTAAAAACGGATTAATTATAAAACATCAAATTTTAGGTGCAATTAATTCGTTTTTATAAAAAAGTTATCAAAACTAAGATTAATTTTCATTAATTCTTCTAATAGTTTTTTCTGTGACCTTTGAAATAAAAGAATCAAATCAGTATCATTGTCTTACCTAACACTCTTCCCATTAATTCTAGAACCTAATCAATAAAACCCCTTTAATTCCGTTTTTCTTTATCAATTAATTATATTGTTATGACAATTTTGACACAAAATTGTCATTTCCCAGACCTTAAATGTTCGGAAACACTTGGCAAATTCCCCCAACTGCCAGAGGTGTTGGGCCATATTAGCAATTGGCAACCATCGACAGTTGTGCGTTCGCTGTTGGGGCTGGGAAATTATAAATAGCCCCTCATACGTTTGTCTAATTTGCTATATAATTTATAGTTTACCCTGCACGGGCCATGTCAGCCAGGTTGACGCTTCATTTGATTGTGAAGATACATACATATCTTGGTTGGAGGATCTAGCTTTGTATTCTTGCATATATGCAATTTACGCGCAATTTCCAATGGCGACGTTTAGTCTTGAATCTGCGCCAATTTCCAAATATGAAATTACAAACTGAGCACAATTTATAAGAACAAAATCAGTCCGTTTTATCTTAAATATAATATTTATGTATGTACGGGACACAAATGAGTATTTATGGCGAAAAGTAAACTGCCGGAAGAAATTACGTAAGTGGCGGTGCAGGAAATAAAATTGGAAAGTTTATGGTGCTCCCATGGTTACCTTGCTTTCGTATATATTTATTTCCCTACTTTTGTCGAAGACATTTGCATTAGCATTTTGGGTCATCCTGTTACTGTTTTTATATTTTATATACTAAAAGGTTTTATATGCTACCTTTAAAATCATTGTTCCTATTTGAAGTTTTTCTTTCCTTATATATTCTCTTTATAATAATTTGTTGTTCCCATTTAACGTCTTTAGTTAATTATAACATAATGAGTTACTACTATACAGAATAACTACATTAAATCTCTGCGTACAACAAAAAATAATTTTACAGCTTGTCCAATAACAAACCGAATTTAAATAGGACTTTAAAATTGTTATCGTTTTACACCTGCAGCGGCATTTCAATGGGAAAGCAGAGACCGACTTTCCTTTCCTGTCGCACTTGCGATTGCCTGACTCACATTGGAATTTAGCTAATTATGGCTAATGGTTAGGCATTCAGATTTTTCGCCTTTGATTATTTAGCGCCAACGATCTCAAGATTGAACTTGGCATGCCCGACACGTGTAATCCATAAAGAGTTGACGCAGTCCCAGCAACACAGGGCGCCACTGCCACAGCAGCCCCTGTGAATGGTGCACCAGGAATGTGGTGCCAACGGACCAAGTGGTGGCAGTGCCGAAATCATCAAGAGCTTGTCGGGCGGTGGCTATTTTCCGAAAATCAACAAGACCTTGTCGGGCGGTGGCTATTTTCTCACACTTGGCTTTGAGATCATCTTTTCGTTGCACTGTCAGCAGTGCTCTGCCGGTTTGACGTCTATATTAGCGGAAAAATGCACTTGCTTTTGGTCTGGCATTTGTCTGCTTTTTATGCACGACCTTCGGACTTAATTGGGTGGGAAATTGCCTCCCGCAGAAATCCCTATCCCTTAGAACTTATCTGCCAGACAAGTGCTATATAAGTACGAGCTCTCGTAAGCCCTTTTATTAACAAGCTCTCGAAGGCGTCAAGTGTGTTAATTATTTAATCTTGGAAATAACGAGTAATCATACTATAGTGTTTAATACAATTAAATAGAAGCTCTTAAAAAGAGAGAGAGACTACAGGGCAAAGGTGAAAAATGCGTTAAGAAAAGTGCTCTGCTACATTTCTTGTCTCTTTAAATAGAAATACTTTACTAAGGGTTTCTTAATAAGATGTAGAAAAAAAAAACATTTTAAACCAATTAATCAGGCAAATAGTGGTGTACGTGGCATTTTTATTTCCCTTTGAAGTAGGGCCGCAATTTTCAGACATAGTAAAATGTCGTTGCATAACAAGATGGCATAATTAGCATGCCTATTAGTAGTTGCAGTCTTTTTGTCAGACAGACAGAACTGCATTAAAATGTCATAAAAATACAGACAGACAGACAAGATAGACAGAACAAAACTATTTGGCAGACAAAGTGAAGCATTCCGCAAATAGGCATTTTTGCTGGCAATTAAAATTTAAAATAAATGAGACCAAAATTGAAATGAGATGAGAATTCATTTTGTTCTTATTTTAATTATTTATTTACCAATTTATTTATTTACTTAAAAAAAGTGAAAAATATGTACATATTTTCTTTTAAACCCTGTACTTAATATTACAATCAGTGCTCTAGTATCCATATATAGTATGTATACACAATTAACACCCATAGGCCCACCTAAGGCTCTTGTCAATGGTAAAACAATGGGTACGTAAGGACGGTCTGATAAGGGAATGGCATTATGGCTACCCTAACAAAAGACGAGTTACCAAACTCACACAAAACTTATCTAATCTTTGCTAATTTGTATCCACCAATACTGCCAAAGTGAAAACGGAAAAAAACCTAGGAAAAAGAAACTTTATTACCGGGAACAAGTTGAAGTCAAATGTTAAGTTCAAACAGTAAAAAAAAAGCAGCGACAGCGCGGCGATCATAAAAATAAATCTACAGAAAAAGCTTGTTATTTTCGATAATAAAAATAAAAACTATATAAACGCATGCAAAATGCTGCAGGAGAATAGGGATAGAGCAAAGTGTAGATGTTGATATAGCTTGGGGGATATGACAGAAATATTACACAAGTTCAAGTGAATTACGACGACGACAAGGAAAATGCGACGAGGAGCTGGAGGAGTCGCAGACGACTAACGAAAACGACGCTGGCAACGAGAACGATTACAAAAACGACGAAAAACGACAAAGACGGCGAAGCGAAGCTCTCTAGCCTTTTCTTTATATAACTCGTAAAGTCTCTCGAAAATTGCAAACGTTTTAATTTTGAGATTAAAACGGCTTTCGTGCCAAGCTTAACAAGCTTAACTTGGCTAACAAAAAGGCAGGCGAGCGCTGCTTGCTGTCAAAGCCGACTTGCACTTCCGCCTTCTGGCAAGGACCAAACTTCTCTCTCCCAGCAAACCCGTGATAGCTACGGCGACAGGACACCCAAAGACCCCCCCCCCTCAGCCACCCATCGTAAAAAGGCTGCATGCTACATGCACTTTTATTGGCCTTTACTGCAGTTCTGTTGACGAATGCACAAAGAGCTCGGATCCACTCCTGGAACGGAGGAGGACGCCACTCCGCCAACCTCCTCCTCCTGGATGGCGAAAGGTAAGCCAAGCCATCCAGCGGATATTGGCTGAGAGGTTTAGTGTTCGGGAATTTAACTCAATTGAAGGTGAGGCAATGAATAGCAAATGAAAAGGCGAATGCAATCCGGCGATCGTTACTTTCAAACTTTACAGCTTTAAGAGTTATAAACGTGGCAGCTATTGTTACACAAAAAAAATTGTTTACTCCCAAAGAATGTAAATTGTGGCTTTTCCTGGAAAATTTACTTCCTTGTGGCGGCAAGAATTAAATTCGAGTTTTTATTATCTCATGCTAAAAATTACAATTATTTATTTAAATATGTATTAATAAAATAATTATGTAAAATTAATTATATGGTCAATTTCCATATAACTATAATTACGAAAATATATAAAATTGTAAATTTCAATCGTTACTTAATTATTTTTATTTACAAATTTAAAAAAATTTAAATTTAATAAATATTTTGTAGTCGTACTTTTATTTGCACTTGTGCTTTTTTAGAATACAGCTAAAGTTTTAATAAATATAATACGATTTTTTAATATACAAAACATATTATAAAATCAAATTGAAACATCACCCAAATATTACGTATACGTAATATTCTTAATTAGTATTAAAAGAAAGCAAAACTTCTTCTTTAACTTATAACATCTTTATTTTCTTTGTTAGAAGATGTTGTTTATTATTTATTAATCGAAATTCAAACTATGTTTCTTAGTATTCCCACATTTAATTAAAATAATTTAAATACATTTTCCGACTGGTTCATATTTGAACACCGATAAATCTTAATGAATGTGGGCAGAGAAAAACCATGCCACATTACCGACCCCCCGATCCCAGAATTCAGCAACTGCTTAGCCACCTCCTGGGAACTCATCACATCTTCCGTCTGCTGTTGTGGCTCATTAAAACACTGTTTCTGCTCCCTTCTATTACCATTCCCATTCCGCTTGCCAAAGAAGATTTTATACTGTCTGCTCAGCGCACACATTTGCATTGTACCCCAACTCCCTGGCTGCCTGGCTCGCTCGGGCCTCATCGGTGTCCGGAGTCCGGGGCATTCCGATGCTTGCCTCATTTACCACATGGCCCCATGCGAGAGGATTCCGTCAATTCGTCTTCCTTCGGGCTGCCGGTTGCCATTTGCCTGCCACTTACTCCTTTCTGTGCAAACTGAGCATTTCAGGTTGCCATTTTGTGGATATGTCGATTTATTATTTTTTATTGTTGTTACGTTTTACGACTTTCCTCCGCTGCCGACGACGAAGCAGATCTGCAGATATTTTGGCAAATTTACGGCAGTTCCTCATCTTTTTTTGGCAGCCCGGCTGCATTCCCATTCTCGTCCTTATCCAGCTACAAAGCGCAACGAAATTTTATCAAAATATTTCGCCAGCGCTCCATTCTTTATGGCACAAGTTAATTTTACAACACGATGTCAGAGTGCTTCCCACATGGAGGGAGATAGAGTCCTCTTCGCATTTATCAGCAGAAGCGAATTGAATGCATTTTATCCTGCAAATATTAGAGCGAGTGTTTCTTTCTGGATAAAGAGATAAAATTGTTTAGACTTAGTGAAAGATAGTTCTTCAAAAGATAGAGGCAAGCCTTAGGGATCACGAATATTTTCCAAAATAATATATAATATTTATTAAGATTTGAGATTAATTACAAAGGGTTTTATAAATTAAATCTTTAAAGATTCAAAATCAAAGACTAAAAATTACGAATAGCGCACCCAATATTATATCGAAATTAATGAATTATATCGAATTAATTAATTATATCAAATTTGTAAATATCGGGGGAAAAAAAAACAATATATAATATATAATTTGAAACATTTAATGAAAGTGATCTCATTTATTTAAATATATATTTTATTATTTTATTGCATTTCACGTCAAATATTAATATCGGAATATCATTGTTTTCTGATTATCGCTTATCTTATGAATATTATACAATTATTACAATTATAACCATTGTGGTCCCGTATTCCATATAGTCATTAATTTTCATTAAAATTTAAATTGTATGGAAAATTAACTCAAAGAGCATAAATATTTAAAATCGAGATAAAGAATAATTAACATAACACTAAAGAAAATCCCAAGAATGTTCACATTCCTAGAAAATAAAAATCTTAAAATTTTTAAATAGGGAAGGTATTTTATCATGTTCTTAGCCAAATCGACATCGAAGGCATCTAGATAAAAGCAGGAAATCGTTGCATAAAAGCGTCGGATGCAGCTACCAAAGCAAAAACGAAGTGGCAGCCGAGAGAGATATCTTGGCCATGTAATGCCTGCCAATTGGCACAAAGAACCATATATATGATGCATATAAAAACCTCCTCCAGAAAGTGCGCTCCGTGAGCAGCTGCAGCGGGCGCAGCAACAAACTCATAAAAAGGCGCAGAGAAACGAGCAAGAAAACTTTACTAACGACTTAAACGACGACTGAATGGCGGGGGAATCCAGGAGCAAGCCGAGGAGGACTCTCGTGGAGGCCTTGGAGCTCGGGTCTCATGACTGGAGAATCGGAGAATCGGAGAGTCGGCGGCGGCGAGCAGGAGTTCGGTTAGCTGCCGAGTGGAAGGTTTGCTGCAGTTTGGACAGTAATAAAAGTAATAACAACACCAGTGCATCCTGCACATACCCCGCTATACGCTGTACATAGGGCGTATATACCATCCTGGGCTGGGATTTGTGTACAACGGCTCCTGTAACTCCTGTACCTCCTGCCACATGGCCCTGCGCAGAGTCGCTTTATGCGCGTTAATGGCATCGTTTACTGGCTAACTGTACGTGCACATATACATATATATATATATACGTGCATCTGGCCAAGCAGATCGACATGCATATATATTGATATATATAAAGATGTATATATGGGGAAACGGTAGTATATATCTCCCTGTATTCCGAGAGGGGCGGTGCAACGGCCACAGCTGCAGCATGTCGTGCGGGAAAGTCGACAAAATATTCGTGCCAAGGGGGCGTTACCAACGTATCCCGAACACTTTATATAAATATTGTTTAATGTGTGAATTAATTTCGATTGAGCTCAAAGTGACTAAAATGTTCGGTGATTAAATAAGAGATGGATTCAAATTGACATGTAGTGCAGGTACCCACAGGCTTTGACCTGAAAATTTAGATTGAAGATATTTAGGTGGAATTTTCCGAAAACGTTGTAAACTTTCTGATAAAAGCAGGAAATGTTGGGAAAATTTGCGGTCCTATGAAATATTGGATTTCTCCATTTTGTTTTCAAAATTAAATTTAAAAATAAGACTTGATTAAGACTTAAAACAGCTTTTAGTATCACTTTCAGCGTTAAACAAGAAAGGCGGATAACTTTAAATTTTAAGTAGAAAATATTTCGTTTGCTAGTTTTAATTCGGTTAAAATATCCACACGTTAAATTTAAAATTATGAGCATGCAACTTATTTCTGAATGTTTGCATTTTAATGATACAATTTTGAAAAATCATTTCAATATTTTTTCCAAGCAAATAGAAAGCATAATAAAAAAGACTAGATCGACTCGCATTTGATGCTGACTAAGAATATATATGGTTTGTAGGATTGAAAAAGACTCTTTTAATGCGTTTCGCACTTTTGACTAAAATTAGAATGTAGGTATATTTATGTAAATATATATTATGTATTTATGTAAAATAAATCCATTATAAAACTAAATTAAACATTTAATTTAAAAAGCTATAAAACAATTGAAATCCATCAGCATAAGAAACTAAAAATAAGTAAAGTAATTTCACAATTTAAACCTTATTCAAGTCGACATAAAAAACTGAAAGTGAAGTCTTTTATGACCCCATTAAAATGGTCTATTGCCTTGAAATGATACAGTTTTTCGCATTTGATGATTGCTCTCGACTGTCTGTGCTCCAAATTAAAGCTTGCAGCACTAATTGAGACTAGATTATTTCTATTGCACCTGATAATTCAGCATGGTGTTATTAAAATGTTGTTTTACAATGCCCATTGGACATGCAATTTAATATGCAAAATATGCTCCGTGGCCACGACGCGGTTGCGAGAGCAATAAATCAATTTATTAGATTTATTTGCGGCTAATAAAATAATTTGAAAACATAAAACGAAAAAAAATGCCAGCACAGGCCACTAATGGCTTAATTACTAAATTAAAAAAGGAGCAGACAGCGAGGCAAGTGTTCGCGTTCGTGTGAGCTGCTCAGGTGACCGTTAAAACCGGAAGTTGAGGCGGAGGCACTGCTCCGCAGACCGAGAAACTTGTTTTCGCCCCAAGTTGGCACACGCAAAGTGAGTGCGCCAATGCAAATCTTGCACCGCAAACTC
>VNJV01000126.1:0-19513 GCA_008042635.1 Drosophila nikananu | reverse complement strand
AAAAAAGCCAAATACCCGACTTATATTGTAGTGAAAAGATATAGGAGACTATTTGCCAAGTTTTATTTAGCCGGTTTTATTTCCAGGTACTATGTCATATTTATATTTATCATAATTGAAGTCGTTACGGGGCTTGTTGTCCTGGGAATGACTTACACCGATCAGGAGACAGGTTGTAAGGAGGATAAGAACCTGGGAGATATTCATGTTAAATTTGGTGTTGGCTGGGCGGGAGCTGAAATGAAAAAGCTTTTCCTTTGCCTCCAATATAAATAACTTTTTCCAAATTATATTATATAACACGCTTTATTATGAATCCAAAACAAATCGGAAATGGCAAAACTAATGTGAAATGCATAACCAATAAGAATGTGAAAAGTTCATAACAAATGTAACCTCTATTGAAAGTCATTGGGAAACCTTCATGCAGGCTTTTCT
This sequence comes from Drosophila nikananu, assembly GCA_008042635.1. Lineage (NCBI taxonomy): Eukaryota > Metazoa > Arthropoda > Insecta > Diptera > Drosophilidae > Drosophila > Drosophila nikananu. Next base: position 19,075 of record VNJV01000126.1, on the reverse strand, counting down.
TTAAGCATTTATTATAGTTATGTTTTTATCAAAATAAAATTATATTTGAATTGGGAACCTGAAACAGAATTGTGCTAAAATTGAGCTCCTTAACGGAGTCCTTATGGCTTTAACCATGACTGAGAGTTTATTCTGAAGAATAGCAACTCTGGATAAGATAAAATGAAGCGCCTTTTACGAGGCATGTGACATAAAAATGACTTTTTAAACAAAACAGAAAAAGTACAAGAATTCAACTCCAAATGCTGATTTATAACACGTTTCTAGCTTTGCATATCGAAAGCTAAAGCGTGTGAAGACTTGAACTTTTAGGGAAATTTAATTGTTGTTTAACACATTTTAAAAAGGCATTCAATTTAAAAACTAATACAAAAATTAAAGACTTAACAGCTATAAAAAAAAGTAAAACTACTTAGTTTAGGACAACAATTAATGAATTAACGAAATAAGATTATGAGATTAATGTTAGACAGCGATCATAAACCCAAGAGAATTTTTCACTAAAAACACGTAACATTGAGCCAAACTAATTATTAGGTATAACAACACTTAGCAAGCTGAGTTAAGTCAAGAAAAATATATATTACAATAACACATTTCTTTAAATAATAATACTACTTAATGGCAATTCCCTCCTACTTCTCTTCTCTTCCCAGGGCTTCCGCAAGGAGTTCTCCAGCCTGAAGGCCCTCATCACGCACCACTCGGTGATGCCCGAGCTGCTGCCCGTCCCCCTGGCCATGCCCCGACCCACCAATATGTCGTCCTCGAGGAGGAACCTGGACGACTTCGACACCTATGACTCCCTGCAGATGCTGCTGAAGTATCTGCGCGCCAAGAACCTGGAGACGGAGCAGCAGCAGCAGTAGCTAATGGTGGGAATCGATCAACTGGTGGCACAGAATTACATTTAGTTCCCGAGGCGGAAGCAAAAATGTTTTGCTTGAGTCTAGAACCCAAAAATATACCGCAAAAATGTGATAATCTATGAAAAAGAAAAACACACACAGACACTGCAAATGAAACGCCTAGCTGATAAATGGTGAAAGTATCTCTAGTTTAGTTTAGTTTCGTCGTTCTTGGTTGATATCACAAATATTCAATTGGATTTGGTTGGAAAAAGGAAGAGACTAGCAAGCCGATGATGAATTTCCTTAAATAATTTGCCACCAAAAAGTATCAGAATTCTTCAATTGGTTTGCCAGGTGTGTTTGTTTTCCACTTTCAACTGCAAACCTTGTGAAAAGAGTATTTCCCAAGTAATTAAAAAATATAAATAAATACATAAATATATCAAATATGGAAAAAATCTATGTTAAATGTTGTTGCCGCTTTCCACTGTTAAGCATAAAATAAATATATTATTATATATACCTAATTGAAATGCATATTTTAAATGTAAGCGAAACACAGACTCAGAAAAATGTAAATAACTCCACTACCATAACACATAATTGAGTAAATAAAGTTGTTTAATTTATAATAACAAAGAAAAACCCCAGAGAGAAAACAATAAAAAGTAAAAAAGAAAGCACAGAACACGCGTAATAACAATCAATTTCGCTCCTACGCTCATTATGCAAATTTCAGCACCGCCAGCTGCGGGACGAAATGAATTTTCACACGTTAATTATATGTCCGCGGCACATATATTCCATATTTATGGCTGGTTCAAGGTTCAAGGTTCTTTAAAGTCACCCTTTTGGGGTGCAGCTTCCTGGCCTAATCACCGTCATTATACAATTTTAATTTCCTAAAACTTTTAATCGAAAAGCAAAGCGAACATCAAGGAAGGCAGAGAGGAAGTACGGAAAGGGGTTGAACAACCAAAGGAGCAAAGACCAAATCGAAAGTCTGGCCAGGATCGTAATCCCTTTTTTAATTGCAGCTATCCCGAACACATTTTTTCTCCTCTGTGTGGCAAATCTTTTCAATGGAAAACTTTCTGGCCAGCGGCGATTTTTCCCTCCACCCCACGGCCATTGTCAAAGTGTTGTCTACTTTTCCGCTGGCAACTTTTCTTTGTTGCAATTATCGGCATCGCTACACACGAAGGCGTGCGTAAATGAAATAAAAGTAAGGACCAACCGGGAAAAAGGAAGAAAAAAAAAAAGAAATGGCTGCCATTTAAATAATTCGAAAATTGCCAAAGAAGTTGTCGCCGCCTAAAGTATTCATGAGGAAGAAAGACTTGGCGAACTTTTCCCCTGCCTTTTCACTTTATTTGTCAATTATTGCGGCACAAACAAACTGGCAGCAGGACACCGGAGGAAGGGGGCGGGATGTCCTGTCAGTCAGCTGGATGCTTTTGACAATTCGCCTCTTAAATATTTAATAAGCCAAAGTGGTGGTCGAGTGGAACAACAAACAGAAGACGTCGGAAATCAATTATATATATTTGCGGAATGATGTCCTGGCAGGAGACCCCCCATAATTCTTAAGTGGCTTAAGCATTCGCCTGTAAGGGAAACTTTTTTAATTGAACATTCTCAATGCTATTTGTGCAGATTGTGCCGAGTCCTTGAGCCAATTGCTGCAGTCCCTATGTTTGTTTACCCAGAATCTGTTTTTCTCTCTCTCTCTCTCTGGTTTTTTATGGCGCTTTTCATTAGTCGCATTTCTTTGTTCTCCAGCTGAATTTTCCCCCTTTTCCGCCCATCCTTAGCCACTGCACAATGGCGAAAAATTATTGCTTTGCTTATTTGCGCTGCGTTTTCTTCATTTGTCAGCGGCGAATGCCTTTTGTTGTGAATCCTCCGCGCTTCCGAACCCACAGAAAATGAATAAAAATATGAAAGCGGATTCTTCTCCGTCTGTCTGGGTTTTATATTCCCGCCGTGAACTTTTTCATTTGGCTAATTAAAAATGCCTGAGAGAGAGAGAGTGAGAGTGTTTGCCGAATGTCTTCGGGGTCTTGCGAGTCCCTGGAAAGTGTAACACATGGCGTATGAGCAATAAGTGCTTTATGACTCCAAGGTAAACGAACTTTCGGGGTTCTTTTCCGAGATCTTGCTGGGAAATAAAAACCATTATACAAATCCTGTCCAACAAACTTGTTAGGCTTGCATTTTAAGTAACTTTCGGCAGAGATTCGCATAAAAATGTAAACTTGAAAGCGGCGTTAGCTCAGAGTTTTGCACATTTCGTGTCTACGTTGTTGCCCGGGCTGACATTAAGGCGACAATTGCCAAGTCCTGCTCGTCATTAAAACTCCAACAATGCCAGCCAAGGAAAAATTACGGAAAACAATAAAAAAGGAGGAGAAGAAGTAGCGGCAACAGAAAAGTTTCTCTCCTTCCCAGCAGTCTCCTTTTTTTTTTTTTTGGCAGGAATATGTTCAAGTGTCAGTAACAGTTTTCATGCAAATATTGTCTGGGAATTGTCGCGACTGGAAAACAGAGACTACAAAAAATGGTAAATATCCAGCGGAGGAAGGGGATTAAAGTGCAACTAAAGACAGTCAAGCTTTGTTTAAAAAATTAGGAGTGGTAGAGAATAGCCATGATATTTTATTCATTTGTATATGTTTATTAGCTGTCACTATCTCATTTTATTATCTATTTATTTTATCCATCTTAGGTATTAGCAGAGATTAAAATTATTTGAAAAAGTATTTGAGGGCTGTATATATCTTTGCACCCTTGCAGGGTATTTTTTGAATTGTGGAAAAAAATGTGTAATTTTTTTGCTTAAAAATCGAGAACATTTTAAATGGATTTTTGATCATAACTTGGCTTAAACTGAACCGATTTCAGTCTGGTTTGGTTTTTTCTTCAGAGTTTTTATGGGAGAACATTTCTGCATTCAAAACTCGATATCTTATTTTTTGTCAATTTTCGACAGTTTTGACGATGTAACCCCTTACATTTACAAAAAAAAAATTTATTATTTTCATTGAGCTTCCTACCTCCGCTCAGCGAAAACCAAATTCAACATGAATTTCTCCCAGGTTCAGATCCTTCATTATTTGGGTTATTCCGGCTAAAGATCCATCCCTTGAAATTGTTAGTAAGAAACGGATCAAATCCTTTTTATACCCTTGCAGGATTTCAGTATCAACAGCCTAGCCGATCTAGCTTCCGTCCTTCATTCTGTCTCTCAGTTTTGTATATGAATAAAACTTGGCAGATAGTCTTCTTTGTATTTTTATTAGTATATAATTCGTAATAAATCGGACGACTGTGACGACGGTGACTGAGCCTTTGGCTGGAAGACTGCCAATTGTATTTTGATTTAACGCCAACTGTGGCAAAAATAAAACAGGAATCAGTGCGAGCGAACTAAAACCAGGTCGATAACAAGATTGTTGTTCAAGAAAATACCATTTAGTTGTGGTGAACAAAGGTGTTGGGTGATTATGAAACTAGTTTGTTACTTTTCAAGAGTTATTAAGAGATGTGCGAAAACCCTCTACACTCTGGCAATGACTTTCAATAGAGGTTACCATTTTCAATGACATTCTCACATTCTTTGGCTATGCTTTTCACATTCGTTTTGCCACTTCCGATTTGTTTTGGATTCACAATTAAAAGGGTTATGTAATTTTGAAAAGTTAATAAAAATAGGGGCCTAGAAGAAGCTTTTTCATTGTGTTTCCAACCTGCGCCAAGCCAACACCGTAGCCGCCATGAATATCTTCCAAAACAGCGTTCTGATCCAGGTTCTTGTACTCCTAGCAACCTGCCTCCTGCTCGGTGTCTCGGGTGGTCGGATCGGCTACTCCAGGGAGCCTATTAGGATTGGGCCTCCTCGTTATTCCGGCTAAAGATCCATCCCTAAAGATTGCCTCTGAAAGTCCCTGAACCTCCAGCTGACAAGAATCAGAAAAGCGGAAAACTACTATATAATATGGCTTGTAAGGAAACGATGGATCTATGTACAGGAGAATAAAAAACTGTAAATATCATGAAGGTTGACATTACTTTGTTGTTTTTGAATTTCAATTTATTGTGTAAATATTAAAACTGTGAAAATTAGTTTTGCCGCGCTTGATTGGTCTTGGCTTAAAAGTAACAAGCGCGTTATATTTTTCTTTGCTCAAATTTGTATAAAGGGGGCCCTCGGAAAGACTTATTCATTGTGCTTACAGCCTCCGCCCAGCCAACACCAAATTCAACATGAATATCTCCCAGGCTCTGATTCTCCTTACAACCTGTCTCCTGATCGGTGTCTGTGACTCCCTGACTGCGATTACTAAGCCAGTCACCCGCCAAACCTGGCCACCGAAAGCTTTTCTTAAACTCAACTGATTTTAGTCGGGTTTGGTTTTTTCTTCCTAGTTTTAAAGGAGAACATTTCTGCATTCAAAACTCGATACTTAATTTTTGGTCAATTTTTCGACAATTTGTACTATGTAACCCCTTAAATTTTTAAGAAAAAAATAACTTGGCTTAAACTGAATCGATTTTAGTCTGGTTTGGTTTTTATACCCTCTGCCGTAGGTACAAAGGTATATTAATTTCGTGCAAATGTATGTAACAGGCAGAAGGAAGCATTTCCGACCCCATAAAGTATATATATTTTTGATCAGCATCAACAGCCAAGTCGATCTAGCCTTGTCTGTCTGTCTGTCTTTCCGTCTGTCTGTCGAGTTTGTTTACATTTCTCTAATAGGCAAAAGTCGGGATCAGCTGACTTTTGTTTATCGTTGTCAAAGACATGACAAAGAAGAAGCGTAAAAAGGATGATAACTCTTATTTTAGAAATATTTAATCAACTCAAGTCGACTCGTAGGTCTCTTTTTGACCCCTTTGCAATTGCATTGGCCTCCACGTGGTGTTCCCTGGTTACCGATTTTATTTATATTCGGGAGCTAATTCGAGCGGCGATATATTTTGGTACAGGGTATATAACAGTCGTTCACGAACGACTGTAGCTTTCTTACTTGTTTTACATTAACATTTTCCCCAATTCATTACCATTTCCCCCGAAAACTACATTTCCCTCTCCGTAAATTAAAGGACTGACTTAAATCCATTTCCATGTTGAGCCTGTGAATGATGGGAAATCTGTTTAAATTGCTGTGTGTGATGGGCAAACCCCACCACCGACTGTATGCTCAATTACAAAACTGCAGCCGAGGGACGTGGCCGGCTAGTTCGATTATGCATGGAGTTGATGGCCGAACAGGACACCTCATTAATTTGCCGGGACTGCGGCAATAACAATAACAGCCATTTCGGCTATTTGGCTCATTGACTGCCTGATTTTATGGCCTGCTACTGCCACTCCTGCTGCTGCGTCTCATGTCCAAAACCAACATCAACATTGACCCAGGAGGAGTTTGTCCTGGTCCTGGTTCTGATGCGGCCTGCAACCGACGTTGCTGCGTTGCCAAATATGTTTTTGTGGCATTTTTGGCCAATTGGCAGACAGAGCCTCGTCCAGTGCCCGTCGGCCAATTGAATGCACCAGACGCGAACGTGGCCCCGGCTGATTAAGCCATAATGTTTGGCCACACCCAACACGGCTCATGCCCCTCTGTGCCCTCTCTCTGGTGGCGTCTCCTGGCGTCCCCGTTTGCTTGTTTGCCTAACCCAAATTGCATGCTATTGACCAGGATTCAACATATTTCAAGTGCTGCAGGACGAGGCATGCAATCCGGAGCTGTGACGGCTGCTCTGGCACTTGAAACTTTTCCAAATCACACTCTTTGCCGGCACAGTTCGATCAACTATAAGTGCCGCTGCGGAAAAGGACTCAAAAATGTGCAGAAAAAAAAGGGAAAATAAAACAAAGCAGGCTGAGAGGAGTAACAGTTGAAAGAAAACGATAGAAAAGCTACCCTGGACAGGGGAAGATTTTAATTTATATTTCAAGGCATTAAATTACACACAGAATCTGAGAGATGCCTGCCTGAACTTTCTCCCCTGTAAACTATATATTTTTTAAAATCAAAATTCCCGCCCAGGTGATTGCCATCATTCCCTCATTTGGCTCTGGCATTCATATCGAGGCTCCTCCGATCGCATTCTGCTCGGCATGCCCCGCATTTATTCCGGGCAAATCCCCAAAAGCCCATCTGGAGTCTCATACACACATGCTTGGCGTGCAACATTAATGCACTATGGCTGCTAATGCAGCAGAGGCAACAAAGGAAAGGGGAGGAAAGGGGAGCGGCAGGGCCAAGGGGGCGTGGCAAACAAAAGCCAGTAAAAAGCAACAGTAGAACATTTCAGAGTAAAGCTGGGAGTCCCCGCAACGCCTTCGCCAGGATATTCGCAATCGCATTCATTTTTGCTGTTCGCCATTGTTGCAGCTGCTGCCTTTGCTGCTTATTGTTGTAGCACCCATGTCCATACACTGGAAGAAATGAGGGAATTTCATTTCTAAAACTAATTTTTAACCCCCATGAAATCGGAATGTCTCACAGTTTCAATATTTGCACAATAAATCAAAATAAAAATACAATGAATGATACTGATATCCTGCAAGGTTCAAAAAAATTATACAGTTCCGTTTCTGAAAAACAATTTCCATAGTTTGCATTTCCAGGATTTACTGGCATTCATTCATATTTAATTTTTTCGACTCGGCTGTTGATGTTGATATACGGTAAGAGTAAAAATATTATGTGGTTGCCTATCTGACATTCAATTCAATGCCCCTCAATAAACTCTGTAAAAGTTACTAACACGTTTTAATATTATTTTAAAAATTATATAACACTGTTTACTGTGAATCCAAAACAAATCGGAAATGGCAAAACTAATGTGAAATGCATAACCAAAGAATGTGAAAAGTTCATTTTACAAATGTAACCTCTATTGAAAGTCATGGGAAAACCTTCATACAGGCTTCCCCTTAAGCATTTATTGTAGTTAGGTTTTTATAAGAAAAATACATGTGAATTGGTATCTCCATCAAAACAATCTACATTTCCTTTTTCCAATTTCTAGACCTTGTTTTCCCGCAGTGTATAGGAAAAACACATACTTATGCTGAATGCTGCCGCTGTCGTTGCCGCTGGCCTGGCTTTTTGTTTAATTCGTTTTTCTATTGTTCACAGCCAAGAACTTTGGTCCAAAGGGGGGCTTTGGCAACATTGTAAAATGCATGAATGTGTTTAGCCAACTCCACTATCTGCCCTGCCCCGCCCTGCTTTTCTCGTTTTGCTTTTCCCCTTTCTCCCCAGACTGCAGATTTTTGCATTTTCCAAGCATAAAAGTTGAAAGCGACATTATTGAATATGCGTTGTCGTTGGTCCTTGTCACTGGCCCATTGTTTGGCCAACACGTATACGAAAATATATACGCACAGATTTACACATTCCATATATGCCCATGAGGGCAAAGCCAAAGCTTAGCGAATTCTTACGCCCATTGAAATTTATATGCCACTTTCACACACATTAAAGCCGAAATTGCCAAAACCGAATCGAGTGTTTAAGGTCAGGACGACGAATGGTTGCGGCTACAATTACACAGGGAAAAATGTGTTAAAGTCTTGGGATATATTTCGATTTGAGGTAACTAATTTATGGAATTTTTGGTAAATAAAATGTTGAGGAAGAAATGTTTAGCAAAAAATTTACAGTAAGGAAACAAAGACTTTGTAAAAAAGTTAGTTTAAAGAGGCTATAACCATTTTAAATAATTTTTAATCAAAGTTTACTACTTGGAATCTATAGCTATTATTCCTCTTTAATAATCTACATTTTTCCCTAGTGTTCCCTCTGCTGGCTAGTACAGATACTCCACCAAACCCGCTGCTTATTTATGCTTTGTTTGTCGCTTTGGCTAATAAATTAGCAGCTTTACCTTTTGGCCCAACTGCAAACCAATAGCAATTTATCGTAGCCACAAAGAAAGGCACGTACCGAAAGCGGATCGAAGGGGCTTTCGAAGGGGTTTTCGGTGCCGCCAAATGTGCTCGCCTTATCGCCGGCTTAAGCGACACGCACAGGTGGGCCAGGTGGTGGCTCAGGTGGGCAAGCAGAGAGCAGGAGGTCCTCCATCCTGCCAACAAGGAGACAGGACTGTGGCAATGGCAATAGTTGTTACCGACTTTAGCCTTTGACTAACGACGGGCGACAATAAAAATGGCCCTGGCAATTGGCACATTGCGGTTGCAAGTTAAAAGGATTTCCCATTTCCCAGTTTAAATGATGGCCAAAGCGAGTCTGGCGTCTGGCGAGAGTTGCCGTTGCCGCAAAAAGGAAATGGCTTAAATGAAAGTCAAAGTACATTCCCCCCTTAAATTTAGGCTTGTTGGGGGTTTCTAAGGAGTGCATTTAAACTCTTTAAACTTGAAATAGTTGTGTTTTCATTAAATATTATTCAATATAAAAGAAGTATTTGCAACTTTAAAGTTTCTCCTACAACTTAAAGTTGCAAAAATTAATAAAACTCTCAGCAAGTGCAACAAGCTGAGCAGGAAGGCAAAATGTTGCAAAAAAATATATATTTCGATTGCGTGCCGCGTGTGGCCGAGTCCTGGAGATTCGGAAACGCTTGCCAGGATTTATCGTGCGTCCATTACAAGCGGAAATTAAGCGCGGCAGGTCGTCGTGCTGAACAAGAAGCGGGAAAGGCGGGAAAGCGGGAAAAGCGGAAAAGGCGGCCAAAGCTACGGTGGCGAGCGTGCGTGAAAGCGTTTTGCCGGCTGGCCATAAAGTAACCAGCGGACAACATTCCATCGGGCCAAAGCAGAGCTATTGTTTTCGGCAGGATCTGGAGTCCTTTCTCGCCTTTCCCCGTCCTTCTTGTATGCCAGTCACGTGGCACGCAACGACAACTTGGGATTTGTTAAGTGGCGCGTCGTTTTTGATGTGCGGAATGTGTAGCACGATTCATGCCGCTTTTTGTTTTCGTACTTTTGATACCCTTTAAGGGATTAATATCTGTAGAAATTTATACCTTAATAGGAATATATTTTTTAAATATATTTAACTATTTGTGAGGTCAAAATATTGAAGAACACCCCAAGATGACTTTCATTTCAATAAAGTTAATTCATTTATATCACAAAATATTTATAAAAATGGAAAACAAAGTATTGAATTAATTATCAGTTATTTGTTTAACTTTGCTTTATAAAACAATTCTAAAATTTATTAAAGTAGGAAAAACTAATCTAAAAGGCCTTTATTTGCCTTCTAAAAATATTAATCACTAAGGAAACAAATATTTTTCCAAGAAAGAGTACTTCTCATTCTAAACCCTTAACTTCCACATTATCTAGCTCAAGTTTTTTGTTTTTCCGAAAAGTCCATCACGTGTCCCGGACATTTTGCACATAACTTGTTTTTAGCGTTTTTATTGCCAACTTCCGCTTCCGCTTTTGAATGCACTGCGAATGTCTTTTGTTTTTGCTCCACCTTGCGGTTAATGGTGCTTCGGCTCGAATAAAAAGCAAAAACGAAAACCAAAGGAATGGGAATTCGAATGGGGAAAAAAGCCAGAGACACTCCAGCAACTCCATCAGCCATGGCTGATTCGATTTTCCGATGTGTACCTTTGCTTTTAGTGATTGAAATCGCGCATTTTAAGTGAAAAAGCGCACACAGAAGTGCACTCAATCATTCGTCACGTGATTCAGTGGGAAAAGCCCTCAGTCCTCAGTCCTCAGCTCTGTGCCTTTTCCGGGCATTTTCCCCCGCCAGCTGCCTGTGCAAATGTTTTCCTTAGTTCGGACATTGTCGAGTGGAAGGTGGCTGTGTTTATATAAAAGATTACGCCACCAGATGAGAAATGGAGACACAATTGCGCCGTGTTGTTATTTTTGCGGGGAAAAGCCCTGCGATAATGCCACGTAAATGTTGTGAATGCGAAATCAATAGGGGAAAAGCAGCTTTAAAACGGATGGTAATTCAATAGGGGAAAAACTTGGAAACTTTTGACTTGAAAGGACACGAGCGGGTGGGAAAAACTTTTCTAATTTTCGCATTATGAAAATTGGGTCGCAAAACATAAAAATTCACACAGCCGAGCAGAAAGCAGAATTAAGTGAAAAGCAATTTTTGAGCCTAGGAAATGGCAGGCAGAATGGAATGAAAAGAAGTCGAGAAAAACTTTTCCATTAAGAAAATTAACTGAGATTAAGTGAGGGGGCGGCGAGAGATCCAGAGAACTTTACCCAATTTGGGATGAATCAAAATTGCAGCAATTTCAGGGCATTTAAACATTTGTCACACACACAGGACATAAGAGCGACACGCACACAGGCTCAGGCCGGAAGTGAGCCCCAAAACGGAAGCAGGCCACAAACACATGAAATTGGTTAAGGGAAGGAAGCGGGGAAAGGACTTTATTTGCCGTCTGCCCTCGTCGCCTCGGCTGTTGTCGCCGCCGCCGTCGTCGATACTAATCTAATTTTATTGATATTGACACAATTTCTGCAGATTTCCGCATAAACATAAAAACAGAGCCCGAGCCTCGGAAGGCTCCTTCGCCTCAAGTAGCACAGGCACACGCAAACAAATGGCATCTAATAAAAATTGAACAAAAAGCTAACAAAAGTTCGGTTCGATGTGAATGGAAGTCAGACAATGCTCAAGCACTCGGCCATTTCCGGCGGCAAATCGGGAAACCATGGAGGACAAACAGAAAAAATGGCAGATTAGGCGATACAGTAGATAAAAGTTTGTCAAACTAAAAATAGAATGCGACAGGAACTTTTTCAAAATATAATTTAAAACGGCTTTAAACAGGATATAGAAAGTTACGGAATTTTATTTAAATAAATATATAAATTCCTTGTGATTATTAAATATTTTTTATTTCGTGTATACTTCACAGTTTTCGAGTTACAATTTGCATTACCTTTCAACCTCACTTCAAACTAATATTTGTTAATCATTCTAAACCCAAAGGTTACTCGCTACTAAATAAGTTTTTGCCTTGGTTAAGATAACCCTAATACCGGGGGCTTACCCACTTAACAAAATAATCACTTGAACTACAAAAATTCCCAGGTTTATAGGCCGATAATAAAAAGAAACCAGATTTTAACAGATATATTAGCTTAAGATTAGGCAGCCAGTTCCGGAAATTTCCCAATCAATTTTTAACCGAAGTCTCCTGATAACAGAAATCATAAAATCAATTACAATGTGATAGTGTCAAAGAAATTTGGGCTAAGGTTTCGTTTTATAATTTATCAACTTCATTAGGCAAAGAAGAAGAATCTAATCTCACGGAAGTCTCAGGTTTGCACAGTTTTATAGATTGATTGTGATAGAATTTGAAGAGTGGGTTTATTGTATATTTGTTTATCTACTTTTTAAGTAATATTTATACTTAAAGATCTATAAAAACAGGTAAGGATCCTATATCTATCGTAGAAATGCTTTCTGTGTAAATTCGTACCCAAAATAAACCTTAAAATACAATTTAAGTTTCTACGCTGGAGTAAATTTGTTAAATAAACAAAATTAAACAGGCATTAAATTATTTCTTCAAATTCATTTTATTTACAGAAAGAAAGTCAGTACAATTCAAGCTTCTGTGAAGCTTTTCTTTAAGCAGAAATGCCCGAGTTGCTCTGGATCCAGTCCAAGTAGCTGGTGACACGCGTGAAGGCAGCCGGGGCGCCAATCTCGCAGCCATCCTCAGCTCCAAAGGAGGTGATGCCAACCAGAGTTCCATCCAGAGCCAGGGGGCCACCAGAATCACCCTGGCAGGTGGAGATCGCATTGGAGGTGTCGACGCAGATGACCTTGCTGGTGACCACCACGCTGCCGAAGGTCTGCTGGCACACGGAGTTGGGAATGATGGTCAGATCGGCGTACTGCAGGTGCTTGGTCACAGAAGTCGCCTGGTCGGAGGTCATTCCCCAGCCAGAGGCCACGGCGGTCTGTCCCACGAAGGTGGAGTAGCTGCTGGCGATGGCGGGCAGGGCAATCTTGTTCACAGCCGCAGAGAAGTCAACAGCCGGAGTTCTGATCAGGGAGATGTCATTGCGGACAGTCAGGGAGATGTAGTTGGCATGCTGGATCCAGTTGGACTTGGACACGGTGTGGGTGAACTGGGGACTGGTGCGAATGGTGGCTCCATAATAAATGGTCACATAGGAGGCACTGCAACAAGGAGGACACTCTCTCATTAGGATCACCAAGAAGGTGAAAATCCAAAAAAACTCACCCGCTGGTGCAGTGGGCAGCCGTCAGCACCCACGAGTTATCGATGATGGAACCACCGCACCACCAGCTGCCCTTGACGCCCAAGAAGCTGAGTCCCACCTGGTAGGGGAACTGGTTGGCCACGGCATCCTTGCCATTGGTGACGCGGCCCTCGATGGAGGGAGCTACGATCCTGTTGCGCGGATGCACAGGCGCCATCTTGGGCAGAATCAAGACGGCGGAGGAGGAGGCAATGGCCAGCAGCAAAACCAGAAAGACCTTCATGTTGAACGCTGAACGTTGACTGAATGAGTGAATGACTTTCCCTGGCAAGTCGGGGTTAATATATAGACGTACCTTCCTGCAGAGGCTTATCGCCATGGGCGAATGGGCAAATCCCCAATCGATTAGACGGATTATAAATCACACTTTAAAATTGAACAAATTGACGCATTTTTTTCGCACCTTTTTACCTGGAATTATATCTATCTTAGTCATTCTGAAGGTGATATTTAATGGTTCCAATATATCCAAGATAATAATTTAATGGTTATTTACCGTGTAAGAAAATATCTCGTATTTACTTAAGAAAGCACCATTGAAATGGGGGAATTCATCTTTCTTTGAAATGAACTTTGAGTAGCCGATAATATATGCAAAAAATCAATATTTATACCTATTAATATTAAAAAAGCAAATTGGTAAACTCCCAAGATTGGTTAATCAATTCAAAAAACAAATAATTCTGTACTTTGTAACATTTATCAACACACAAGATAATCCAAAAACAAAGTCATTGTGTGAACTGTGGCTTTATCAACTCATCAAATTCAATGATAGGGCTTTTCCCCACCCACATATAATCCAAAATTGGAAAAATTTACAACTTAACTTAACACTATGAGGCTTTTCCCGGCGACCTAAGAAGGGAGAGAGAACTCCCATAAAGGGTATAAAATGGATTTTTTAATCCAAAAGAACATCATTCACTGAACATTCTTTCATCAACATGAAGGTATTCGTTGTCCTCGTTCTGGCTCTTGCCTCCGTCTCTGCTGGCCTCCTGCCGCAGGTGCAGCCCATGCACCCCAAGGACAGGGTTGTGGTTCCTTCCATCGAAGGACGAATCACCAACGGAAAGAACGCCGCCGAGAACCAGTTCCCCTACCAGGTGGGACTCAGCTTCACCACCGACGACGGCGGCTGGTGGTGCGGTGGCTCCATCATTGCCAACAACTGGGTGGTGACCGCTGCCCACTGCACCAGCGGGTGAGTTGTCCTGATTCGTCGTTTAGCTATCATCTTAGTTAATTATCCTCATTTGCAGTGCCTCCTCGGCAACTATCTACTATGGAGCCACTGTCCGCACGAGCCCCAAGTACACCCACACGGTGACCAGCAAGGACTTTGTCCAGCACGCCAACTACCTCTCCCTGACTGTCCGCAACGACATCTCCCTGATCAAGACCCCGTCCGTCACCTTCTCGGCTGCCGTCAACAAGATCGCCCTGCCCGCCATCGCCAGCAGCTACTCCACCTACGTGGGACAGACCGCCGTCGCCTCCGGCTGGGGACTGACCTCTGACACTGCCTCCGCAGTTGCCAAGGATCTGCAGTACACCGACCTCACCGTCATCTCGAACGCCGAGTGCCTGAAGTCCTTCAGCAGCCTGATCGTCACCAGCCGCGTCATCTGCGTGGCCACTCCCAACTCGGTCTCCACCTGCCGGGGTGATTCCGGCGGCCCCCTGGCTCTGGATGGAACTCTGATTGGCATCACCTCCTTCGGATCTCCCGATGGCTGCGAGGTCGGCGAACCGGCTGCCTTCACCCGTGTGACCAGCTACTTGGATTGGATCAAGGAGAACTCCGGAGTTTCCGCCTAAGAGAATTTTTTCAACAACAAACTGTGTCTTCTACAATGTTTCATAAATAAAGAGCATTTAAAAATATATAGCTTTGATTACTTATTTTAAAATTTTAATTTTTTGTTATGTTTTTACTTTCGACTATCGATTTTTTTGTTTTGTTATTTTGGTACACTCTTCCCGAACATCTGTTCTAAGATTGAAATGAATGGCACTTTTTGTTTGGTTGTAAGAGGCGTAAAGGTTATAAGTGTTTTGCGTGCTTAAAATTAAAAGAGCCAATTGGTAACTCCCAAAATTGGTTAATCAATTAAAAAAAAAATCATTCTGTACTTTGTAACATTTATCAACAGACAAGAAAAACTAAAAAGAAAGTCATTATGTGAAGTGTGGCTTTATCAACTCATCGATTTCTGTGATAGGGATTTTCCCCACCCACAAACAATTCAAAAGCGGCAAAATTTACAACTTAACTTTAAGGCTTTTCCCGGCGGCCTAATAGAGGAGATAAGACTCCCAAGAAAGGGTATAAAATGGTTCTTTCAATCCAAAAGAACATCATTCACTGAACGTTCTTTCATCAACATGAAGGTATTCGTGGTCTTAGCTCTGGCTCTCGCCTCCGTCTCCGCTGGCATCCTGCCCCAGGCTCCTGTGCCGCCCAAGGACAGGATCCCGAAGCCCTCGATCGAAGGTCGCGTTACCAACGGCCAGAACGCGGTAGAAGACCAGTTCCCCTACCAGGTGGGACTCAGCTTCTACAGCTCCAGCGGCAGCTGGTGGTGCGGTGGCTCCATCATCGACAACTCGTGGGTGCTGACCGCCGCCCACTGCACCAGCGGTGCCTCCTCGGTGACCATCTACTACGGCGCGACCGTCCGCACCAGCCCCAAGTACACCCACACCGTGGCCAGCTCCAACTGGATCCAGCACGCCAACTACCTCTCCCTGACCCTTCGCAATGACATCTCCCTGATCAAGACCCCAGCCGTGACCTTCTCTTCGGCTGTGAACAAGATCGCCCTGCCCGCCATAGCCAGCAGCTACTCCACCTTCGTGGGACAGACCGCCGTGGCCTCCGGCTGGGGATTGACCTCCGACACCGCCACCTCGGTGGCCAGGGACTTGCAGTTCGCCGATCTGACTGTGATTGCCAACTCCGTGTGCCAGCAGACCTTCGGCAGCCTGGTGGTCACCAGCAAGGTAATCTGCGTTGATGGCTCCAACCGCACCTCGATCTGCAGCGGCGATTCCGGCGGCCCCCTGGCTTTGGATGGCACCCTGATCGGAGTCACCTCCTTCGGATCCATTGATGGCTGCGAGATCGGAGCCCCAGCTGGCTTCACCCGTGTCACCAGCTACCTGGACTGGATCAAGAGCAACTCTGGAGTTTCCGCCTAAGGGAATTTTTTCAACAACAAACTTTGTCTTCTACAATGTTTCATAAATAAAGAGCACTTGCAAAATATATAATTTTGATTCATTATTTTAAAATTTAAATATTTTGTTATGTTTTCATGGGGCCAATTTTTTTGAACATATTAATATTTGGCAGAAAAGTAGGACACTTTTGTAAACTATTTTATAGATAAATAAAAGCAGAAGCAATAAGTTATTTTCCAAATATTTGGATATTTAAAAAGTAAATAAATAAATATATTTTTATTTATTAATCTAATTATAAATTTTTCCCTGATCTTGAATATAAAAAAAACTTTACAAAAAGAAAAGAAAAAGAATAAAATTGTATCCTAAAAAAAAACAAAATCTTTTTTTTTCCTTTTTTGAATTTTTTTTAATAAGTAAAAATGGTTAATTTTTAATAATCCTAGTTCATGCGATAGAGGCATGTCTTGAAAAGATTCATACAAAATTTCAACTAAATCGGCTCAATAGAACTTGAGATATGATGTCAACCGTTTTGAAAAGTGTAGTTTCGAAAAAAACGCGTTTAAAGTTTAAAGTTCCGGGCAGCCAGTATTGAAGACGTGTCACTTAACTACACATCTAACATCTCGAACCTAATTTACTAACAACAATAGAATGGAACATCAATACTGAGTACTTAATAATAAAATGGAATGGTATCTTATAGCATCCCTGCTAACAGGTTCAAATATATGTATGTAAGATAATAATTTAATGTACTTTTACCAGGTAAGAAAATATCTTGTATTTACTTAAGAAAGCACCAGAAAAATAGGGAAATTTCTTTATTTGAAATTGGTCAATTTTGAAAGAAATCAGAATATGTCCAAATTTTTATTTAGCAAAACAAGGGAAATCATATGCAGAAATTTGTATATTAAAATTAAAAAAGCAAATTGGTAACTCCCAAGATTGGTTTATCTATTAAAAAAAAAATAATAATAATTCTGAACTTTGTAACATTTATCAACAGACAAGATAATCCAAAAAGAAAGTCATTATGTGAAGTGTACCTTTATCATCTTATCGATTTCAGTGATAGGGATTTTCCCCACCCACAAATAATCCAAAAGAATAAAAATTTATAACCTAACAATTTGAGGCTTTTCCCGGCGGCCTAAGAAGGGAGATAAGACTCCCAAGGAAGGGTATAAAATGGTTATTTTAATCCAAAAGAACATCATTCACTGAACACTCTTCCATCAACATGAAGGTATTCGTTGTCCTCGTTCTGGCCCTAGCCTCCGCCTCCGCTGGCCTCCTGCCCCAGGTGCAGCCCGTGCTTCCCAAGGACAGGGTTGTGGTTCCTTCCATCGAAGGACGCATCACCAACGGAAAGAACGCCGCCGTGAACCAGTTCCCCTACCAGGTGGGACTCAGCTTCACCGGCCCCGAGGACAGCTGGTGGTGCGGTGGCTCCATCATTGACAACCAGTGGGTGCTGACCGCTGCCCACTGCACTAGCGGGTGAGTTGCCCTTTCTTAAGGCTTCAGAGAGATCCTGGTTAATGAGGGAGTATCCTCTTCGCAGTGCCTCCTCGGTGACCATTTATTATGGAGCCACCATTCGCACCAGTGCCCAGTTCACCCACACCGTGGCCAGCTCCAACTGGATCCAGCACGCCAGCTACATCTCCCTGACCCTTCGCAACGACATCTCCCTGATCAAGACTCCGGCTGTTACCTTCTCGGCTGCCGTCAACAAGATCGCCCTTCCTGCCATCGCCAGCTCCTACTCCACCTACGTGGGACAGCAGGCCATCGCCTCCGGCTGGGGCAAGACCTCCGACGCCGCCTCCAGCGTGACCAGCGCCCTGCAGTACGAAACCTTCGACGTTGTGTCCGTTGCCACCTGCCAGGACTCCTACGGCTCTCTTATCGCCACCTCCAAGGTCATCTGCATTGCCACGCCCAACAAGACCTCCACCTGCAACGGTGACTCTGGCGGCCCCCTGGTCTTGGTTAGCGACAACAAGCTGATCGGTGTCACCTCTTTCGTGTCCGGCTCCGGCTGCGAGGTCGGCGCCACCGCTGGCTTCACCCGTGTCACCAGCTACCTGGACTGGATCAAGGACAACTCCGGTGTCTCTTACTAAGAGAATTTTTTCAACAACAAACTTTGTCTTCTACAATGTTTCATAAATAAAGAGCATTTGCAAAATATATATAATTTTTATACCATGTACCGTAGGTACAAAGGTATATTAATTTCGTGCAAATGTATGTAACAGGCAGAAGGAAGCATTTCCGACCCCATAAAGTATATATATTCTTGATCAGCATCAACAGCCGAGTCGATCTAGCCATGTCTGTCTGTCCGTCTGTCCGTCTGTCCGTCTGTGTAAACGCCTAGATCTCAGCAACTATAAGAGCTAGAGTCACCAAATTCGGTATGTAGGTCGGAATGTTTTGCAAGCAGATCAAGTTTGTTTCAGATTTAAAAATTTCCCTCCCACTCCCCCGCAAATCAATAAAATCAATAAATCAATAAATGCCTAGAGCTCAGCAACTATAAGAGCTAGAGCCACCAAATTCGGTATGTAGGTCGGAATGTTTTGCACGCAGATCAAGTTTGTTTCAGATTTAAAAATTTCCCTCCCACTCCCCCGCAAATCAATAAAAACGTTTTGCAGCCGCAAATATTACCATATATCTTTCTTTTTGTGCATAGGCATGCATATGTAGAACATGTATCAATACCGAAAATCTGGTAAAGATC
>VNJV01000125.1:0-83493 GCA_008042635.1 Drosophila nikananu | reverse complement strand
TAGGTTTTTATAGGAGAACATTTCTGCATTCAAAACTCGATTTCTAATTTTTTGTCAATTTTTGAGAAAAATGATGATGAAACCCCTTAAAAAATGGGTTACGTTTTTGGCTTAAAAATCGAGAACTTCTTCAATGGTTTTTTGATCGTAACTTGGCTTAAACTCAACCGATTTCAGTCTGGTTTGGTTTTTTGTTCTTGGTTTTTATAGGAGAACATTTCTGCATTCAAAACTCGATTTCTAATTTTTTGTCAATTTTTGAGAAAAATGATGATGAAACACCCTAAAAAATTGGTCACGTTTTTGGCTTAAAAATCAAAAACTTCTTCAATGGTTTTTTCATCGTAACTTGGCTTAAACTCAAGCGATTTCAGTCTGGTTTGGTTTTTTCTTCTAGGTTTTTATAGGAGAACATTTCTGCATTCAAAACTCGATTTCTAATTTTTTGTCAATTTTTGAGAAAAATGATGATGAAACCCCTTAAAAAATGGGTCACGTTTTTGGCTTAAAAATCGAGAACTTCTTCATTGGTTTTTTGATCGTAACTTTGCCAAAACTCAACCGATTTCACTCTGATTTGGTTTTTTCTTCTTGGTATTTATAGGAGAACGTTTCTGCATTCAAAACTAGATTTCTAATTTTTGACAATTTTTTTGTTAAAAATTTTGTTTAAAAATGGATTTTCTTTCGCTTAAAAATCTACAACATTTAAAAGGGTTTTTTGATCATAACTTTGATAAAACTCAACCGATTTCAGTCCGGTTTGGTTTTTTCTTCTAGGTTTTTATAGGAGAACATTTCTGCATTCGAAACTCGATTTCTTATTTTTGGAAAATTTGTTTCAAAATAATCTTGGTTTTTAGTGCACTGGAAAGCGGAGTATGTGAAAGCGGAGTAACTGAGCTCCGCTTCTGCATGCATTCCTCCCTCCATTTTCCTGTTTGTCATGTATGTGTGAGTGTTTTTCTCTCCATTTTATTATTATTTTTTTTTTTAATTTGAGTGACAGGAAGGTGAAGGCACAAAGTGGTTTGCCCGATGCCCAGACATTGGAGCAGAAGACATGGTCTCGGACTCCTTGCCTTCGGCCTCCAAAAAATCGGGAGCATTGGGAGAGTATAGTGTAGAGAGAGAGAGAGAGAGAGAGGAGCTTGGAGTTGCCCTCGGTGACAGAGAGGGAAGCACTTAATGCAAGTGAAATCCAGCCAAAGGCTGCGTCACTGGGTCGATGGGTTGTTAGGTTGCCGGGTCGATGCTTTTGCTTTTCCTTTTTGCCCCGCCCTTTTATTTGGCTGCAGTTGGGAAAGCAGGCAAACGGACAGGCGGGCAGAAAGACAGGCAGACATAAGGACAAGCGGACAAACGGACAAGAGGACAAGAGAACAAACGGACATGGGAACCAACTGGCATACGGAACCCATGGACAAACGGACACTACATAGACAACTAGACATTTAGACTTACGAACCAACAGGCACCAAGACCTACAGACATTTACGCTAACGGAAAAAAGGACACAGGGACAACCGGACACAAGCTCATATGGACAGAGAGCAGACGTCACTCAGTCAGAGAAATAGACAAACAGCAAACATCCAACAGGCGAACAACAAGAGGGACTGCCTCCATTAAATCAACCATCACATCCTGCCTCCAACCCCCAAAAATCCTGCAACAAAATTTCAAAAAAAAAAGAAGAACCTTGAATTTGGCGCCCAACGGGGGGCACAAGTCAGCCAGGATTCATCTTTAATCATAATTTCTTTATTTTATTTGTTTTATTAATAATATTTAATAGCTTCAATAGTTGAGTTCATCTTCAGTCAGTCGGGGCACAATTTTAATGAACATTTTTTAAGTGGAACAAGGCACATTGACGGGGACACTGAAAGGAGCTACTCCTCCAGGATATGGCTGTACGTACACCAAGGCAGGAGGACCTGCATATTGGTGTGTGTTTGCGCCATTTAATTGCGTCAACGTCACCGCGACGACTCACGGATATGTTTTCTCTTTTCTCCTTTCGCTTTTTGCATTGCGGATGGTATATTGCCACATAGACTGTCAAGGGATGCCCTTACTGGGTTTAGTGCTATAAAATAAACAACAAATTAACAAATAAAATCAAGTATCAATATTTAAAATAAATTTATATTATCGATTACTCTAAGTAAATAGTTTCTGCTTTAATTATATAATTTTATTTATATAACAAACAGCATGTTTATGGTGCTACTATGCTTTGGTAAATAGCTCTTAAAAACTCTTTTTAATATATTTAATATTGGTTTCAAAAAGTAGTGTAATTGAAGTGTCGCCTTGATCAACTTTATTATTTTATTTCAGCGGCTGTTGTTGGCTGCTCGTCCAGCAGCGTTGTTTGCCAGGTGACGACCTCTGTTGGTCGCGACCGGTCATCCTCCTTGCGGCTTTTCATTCCTTCCCTTTCCTTTTCTTTACTTTTCATTATTTCCCGGTACTTGCGGACTACCAGAGTATATGATGTGCCCATTATTTGTGTGGTTTCACAAAGGATATATCAGACTTGCTGAATATATATATATATATATATATATATATATATTCAGCAAGTCTGATATATCCATATATATATATATATATTCAGCAAGTATATATATATAGGTTCTTTACTTTCAATTTGCTAGAGATTTAATATCACTTTAAGAACCACCTAAAAGTATTTATATTTTCCCCAGCAACCGTGACAGATCACTTGATATAGTGGCAGTATTTTCTCGCGATCACCTGATATTTATCTGCAGCACCGATGACCTGCAATATTTTTTAAAAGCCCGGGTATTCCAGTATCGCGGCTTGCTTGCTTTTATTTTGCCCTTGCTGCAATTATTTTGTGCACATTTCGCGCTCGCAGGCCAACTGACAGTCAACGCATTGCGATTGCCATAATTTATGCATAAGTATCCAGGAAAATATCCAAGCATGCAGCTGTGTGGTGCGTTCAATAAAATGCGAATGGAGCAAAAGTACAACCCAAAAATACAAGAGGAAAAAAAATAATAGCAGGAAAGGCGATGGGTGAAAATGGACAAAAACAAAATGGGAACCAAATTGTTGCCGGAATTTTCCATTGCGTGTGTAAAAAAAAAAATAAAGTGAAAATCGCACGGCGCACACGGCGCCAGTTACAACCACAACAACAACGATGTAGACCCGAAAATATGTGCCAATTTTTATTATGCGCTCAGTCAAACGGCAAAAGCCACATACACACAACACCAGCACCACGCACAACACAACACACACCGATGGAAATACTGACGTGCCAGGGCCAAAAAAGTGGCTAACCGATGGGACAGCGGTTAACACGGCGGGCGCAATGGGTTAAATGAGCAGCAACTGGGGTTAAAGTTATGTTAGAGGGAATTCAATTTAAAAAGCAATCTATATCGGAACATATCGATATCAATATCGACAACATTTTAATACATTTTATCTAGTAAATATTTATATCGGAAAGAACAATTAGTTATCGGAAAATATAGATATTAATATCGCCAAAGTTAGGTAAACTTTGATAAATATAGATTTAAAAGTATTACAAAATAATTTATTTTTATAAAAAGTATGGATAACCTATTTGAAAAAAATTTAATGTATATATTTATCACTCATTCTGGTTTGAAAAGTGATTGTTATCGGGGTAAAAAATATATTAATCGATAATATTTGATAACCTTTGATTTATAGAAAATATTACAAACTATTTATTCCAACTACATTGGTTCGATATATTCAAAAAAATATCGATTTATAGCACACGCACTTATTGGGACGCTTCGAAAATCATCGTCTGAAATATTATTATATTGGGAAAATGGAATGAGAAAGGGAAATAAAGGAATGATACTTCTAACTACTTTGCTGTTTCTTTTAACTTAAAAAACAATTTCTTAAACTAAAGTTAATGGTTCACATTTTTTATAATTTTAAATACACAACGGTATCCCTTTCAAAAATCCCAAAAATAATTACCCATAGAGCAGAGTTTATTTAATCAAACTTCCCCCTGACCCCAGGTTATTACATTTTGAATTTACCAACACACATTCCCAGGTAAATACAATATTTTATTAAAATAAAGCCAACTTTTGGGATTTACACGACAAATGTGGGGTGGGGTAAATCAGGGCAAAGGTATTAACCCAACGTTGTTTACCCTGGAAAATGCCAAGCTATCGATAGGCCTCCCTCCCTCTGCTATCGAATTGAACTTTTTGCGGTTGATTACCAGTTTTTGTGTGTGTGTTTTCGTTTTCGTTTTCGTTTTTGTTTATTTATTTTTTTTAACGTATGTACTTAAATATTTGATGGATATTACGACATGCATGGGCCTACATAAATACACGCATTGGTATGCAAATAGAATGCAATATGCGTAAATATGCGTTGTGCAATTTTTTAATCGAATTTCGTATCGAGCACACACTTTGTTCGATAATTTTGCCAGGCGAATTTTTAACTAGTACGCCGAAAAAATAAAAAGTATAAACTATTTTTCCTACCAATAAATGTCTGTATATATAGAGTTTATATGTAGATATATAGAGTAGTATGTGCGGTAGCTATATGCGGCGATAGTTCAATATTCATTGGCCGTAATTTGATTGAAATAAGTGAAGCGCGCCTTTATGCGTCGCCCCACTGAGCAATGAACTCGTGTGGGTGGCATTGGTATGGGGTGGTGGGTTTTTGGGTGGTTTTCGGGTTGATTTTGTGGCTCCACCGGGGAGGGGGGAGGCCATATAGTCATAGTGGCTCGAAGTTTCATCATAAATTTGATGAAGCATTCGTTCGACCTGCTGGCTGCTGGCTGCTGGCACGGGAAATTAAAATTATCCTGCATGTTTTCCGGCTCCTCCACACACACGCACACACATTGTCACCTTTCTCTCTTTTTACGGCCCACACAGACACATCGCACTTTTCACTTTATGCATCCTTTTTATAGTCCTGGTAAAATTAGATCAAGCCATTCTGCCTGATTATGTTGATTAACCTGAATATAAAGCCATAACTTTGCAGCACCTTAAAGAGGGAGGAAGAGAAAGAGAGTCATTAAATGTGTTAAATGTCCTTGTAAAAACAAAAAACCAAAAGAATGTTATATGCACATTATTTTGAAACCTAAACATACATTGTGTGTGGTTAACATATAATAACCCTTTGTTTTCAGCTGGCTCTTTAAGCTTATAAATATTTATGAGGTGTGCTATGGGTTTTGTTATGGAAATATATTTATTTCGAGCACTTATAAGGCATATATATATTTATTTTTAAAGGATATCTAAATTTCTGCTTACACTTTGCCTTTGTTTTCTCTTTGAAACCCAAAATAATGTGTATTTTAGGCAATTATGATGATTACACAAAGCCAAAAAGCAAAGGCCAAAGGCGGCGGCTCAATGTATTTACCACATTTGGGATTTAGATTTTTCCCAGAATTTTCCTGACTTTTTCAGTCCGGTTACACGCCCACATGCTGCCCGCAAAGTTTCTTCATTAGAGTGGAAAACTGTAAAGCAAATATCGTGGCGGCTAGTTTTAAATGTAATGAAATAAGTTCAGGAAAAGTCGAGGCGAGGGTTTAGGTGTCCGTTCGTTCCAGTTCGTCTTTTTGTTGCCTTCCTCGGGGCAAAAGTCTGTGTTGTTTGGCCATAATTTCGTTGGGCGTCATTAAATTTCGCTTGGTTACCAAAATGATAATTAAAATGCGCCCAGCAGCAGCAGCAGCGGCAGCAGGAAAATCAAGGGGAAAAAGCCGGAGGAAAACGTTGCGCCGCAGCCGTGCATCATGAATTATGCCCAAGCGCCACTTAACACCCAGCGAAATCCGAATCCGCATCCGAATCAGGACCTAAAACGGGGGCTCCCAGCACAGGGGAGAGGCCAACTCCTTGGGTGCAGGTCATAAATGCTCCCGGTGCCTGCTCCTGCTGCCTGCTCCTCCTGTTACCTGTTTTTCCGTTGCCATTTTGCAGCTTCCAGTTGCTCGCAACCTTTTTCCACTTTCCACTTTCCACACTCCATTTCCACCTTCATTTTCCCCGCCTTTTCATCTTAATTATCCCCCCTTTTTTGGGCCATATGCATATTTAAAGCTCACCTGCTCGTCTGGCCCAACGCTGCGTATGCGTGATATGTTGAATATTTGCCAGGTTAAGAAAATGCCAGCAGACTTTGGCCATTATTCTATAGGTTTTATTGTTTTTATTTATTTCTCAATAGAATTATAAATTTTGCATTTTATAAATTTCAATAACATCCTGAATTAAGTTTGTTATTTATTCCAAAGCCAGCTCAATTGTGTATTTTCTTATTTATTTTGTGTTCAAAGCTAAATGTAGCTCAATGCCTTCATTCAGTTATCAAAATGTATAAATCCTCTTATTATAAGCTTATGGATATTTATTTAAAGACGTAAAATCTAGTCTTAGTTACAATTTTATTATTCATTTTACCTTGTTTTAAAACTAAATTTGAATAAGTTCCAAGTAACATTGATTTTTATTTTATTTACCTGCCATAATTAGCCGCCTGCAAAGCCTAGTTTTTCTCTGTTTATCATTTATATTTTATGCTTAAAGCTCATTTAAATAAAAGAAAAACAAATTAAAGTGGTTTTCTGTGTAATTCAAAAATGATTTAAACTGTAGAGTTAAAGCTGCCATTGGTGCAATTTTAATTAAGTAATTCATCGTGTGTGGAGTGGTAATAATTATGGAAAAATCATTTCAAACATGGCCCAGATAAGTGGGCTATAATTAAATTTGGAATATTTGCTGGCAAAATGATTGTTTACTTTGCGAATAAATGCTATAAAGTGTGCTTAACTTGGCTTTTACTTTTTACCTTAATGCGTGAGTGAGTAACCCGCTGTGAGCGAGTGTGTGTGTGTGTGTATTAAACGTGTGAGTGTGTACTAAGTGTGTGTGTGCGTGTGCTGGCCCAGGTGATGTGATTTATTGCATTGCGGTAACTTTGTGGTATCGCTCTTTGTGTGTGTGTGCCCCCTTTTTCGCTTAAGAGACAAACCGCTAATTTGTTATCATTTATCACCACGCTGAGCACGTGTGTGTGTGTTGGTGTGTGTGTTTGTAAACAATTTGTAAATGTGTTACATTTAAACCCCAAAGTAATGTCTGTGCAACACACCGTACACCCGCCCCCAATAAGGCCACCCTTCTGATTTTGTCATTGTGATAAATACCTTAACGTCAGCCTTACAAGAGCAATATGTATGGCAGTGTATGTGTGTCGGCACTGAGAGAAATTATTAGTAATATTTTTATGGTAATAACAAATAAATTAAATAACCCAAATAATTCAAATGTAATATTAAAATATAATAAGTAGACCTCGGAATTTGAATACTTTCTTATTTTACATTCGATTGAAACCAAATTTTAAATTTATGTAATTTATAAAATTTACATATTATTATTTTGGATGCATATTGAAAATTTCCATAATATATACAAAATATATGCGAAATATTCAAATTCCGAGGTCTAATGATAAGTAAAACGTTTTTTTGATTTTAGAGATCATTTAAAATATTGTATATAATAAACCATATTTTTTATATTATAAATTTAATTATTATTTTCTTTTCAATAAATTTTTGAAACTAAAAATTATACCCAAATGTAGCCTCTTTTTCTCTCAGTGTCTGCCTGTGTGCTGTGGCTTATAATTTATGAAGAGCCACGCACATTGGGAGGCTGAGGGAGATTTGGTCCAGTCGCTGAATAATGACAGCGGAACAAAACCGAAAGATAAATATTCTTTATGGAATGGCACACACACACACTCGTGCATACACACACATACACACATACTCACACCCTCACATATAGACCGAATTTTTGGAGGCTGCTGGAAGCACCTTGGGGAAATTCCTATTGTGGCCCTTTTCCTTGCAAATAATTTTTGGATTAGAATTGTCCAAGCCACGCCACCCCCTAAAATCACAAAAACCCACCTCCCAAACCCCAAACCCTCCTTCAGGACTTCAAGGCCGTCATTAATTTTTTTTTTTTTGGGGCAGACACAACAACGCAACTGTCAAATCGATGTGATTAACCAATACGTCGTGGGAATTTAATTGTTTATGGTTGGAGATTGTATATTGAAAAAGAAAAATAAATAAGTAAAAGATCTGGGCTTATCCTGGGCTTATAATTATAAAATATTTTATAAATTAGCTGGGAATAATGTAACCAATTGGGGCAAACATTATTTGATATTCTACGATTTTTCTTAGCTTGCATTTGAAATGATCATATAATTATTATTATTATTACTATCATTATTATTATTATTATTTATTAGATATTAATTTAACAAATATATAAAAAGAAAACCATCCAAATAACACATTTGAATAAATTAACTAATGAAAATTAATATGCAAAATCAATAAGAAGTTTTTAAGAACGTCTCCTTAGAATTAAATTATTATACATTATTCTAATAAAATAGAATTCATAAACCATTTTAAAAAATCTCTTTTAATAGGAAAATAATTGCAATTATTATTAAAAAATATTTAAAGATAACTGCACATTTATATATTATTTCTTGAAACAATAAAAATAATATTTACAAAGACCTTATTGCACCGCGACCAAAAGTTAGATCTTTTTTCAGAAACATCAGTAAAACTGAATCTTTCCAACTGTAAAGATCTAGGAAAAGTGTCCAGTAAACAGTCAACAAAAACTTCTTCCAAAACCAATCTTGCCTAAAAATAGTATATATTCTTTTCCTATAGCAGTAAAGAAAAAAACATTATCATTATGACCTCGAACAACATCACCGCCATCCGCAACAGCGGCAACATGTCGCGCCACGAGATCGTCGCCTGGGTGAACAGCCGCGTGGGAAAGGGCGCCCAGATAGAGAAAGTGGAGGAACTCTGCACCGGAGTGCAGACTTATATTTCAGGGATAGGATAGAATCGTGATTTTTACCCTTTTATAGCCACAAACTTTATTTAAAAATCTATTCTCATACCTCTTTTTGAGCAGAGTTTTAAAATAAATATAAAGCTCAAATCAAACAGAGATAAGACCCTTGAAGTAATCTCGAGAAGATCAAAGGGTTCCCAAAAAGCCTTGTGAAAAATATATAAAAATGAGTAACTTTTAATACATTTAAACCCGGAAAATCTGTTAAGCTTTGGGGCTTTGGGGACGATCGATGGGATGCGAAGAGATGCCAACTTGTCGGGCACTTCCGCAGAGCAAAGTGAAATTCCAGACATGCCGGGGATTGTTTGCTTGCCGGGTTTGCCTAACGACTTAAGTTTTCTTTTCTTTCGTAAACTCTTTCTCCTTTTGCTCTGAGTCATTTTTTGTTTTTGGCCATCTTTTGGCGGGGCATTTGTTTACCTTCGTTGCAGGTAATTTTTCTGCTTGTGCCTCAACTTTTTTTTTGTTACCTTTTACGCTCTGCGGATGTTGTCCCCCAGGGACGGGGGCTTCCCCAGTGCGACCATCTTAAAGTTGAAATAAGAATGTTTCACTTGAACTTTAATGAAATTTCCACACACACACTCACACAGGTCAGGACAAGACAGAACAGGACAAGACAGGACACTCGTCCTTGCTAGTACTTGGGCACGGGGCCAAAATGATCATATGCATATTTCATAAGACCTTTTTCATTTCGTTCGCTTTTCGCTGGGAGTTATGGTGAAATTTTTACAACCTCAGATGAAACTGAGGTGGGGTTTTTCCCTACATTTTCCTTGTTGTATTTGTTTTTTTCTCCTTTTCCTTGGGAATATTTCCAGAAAGCTGGAACAATAAAAGACGGAAGCTGGCGGCTGATGTGCCATAACGAAATGTTGTTGCCGCCATTTGCCGCTCCTTTTCTTGCCGTAATTTGTCGGTGATTCATTTTTCCTGCCCTTCGACCTCCGACCTTCTTGTCCCTTTTCTGCTTTACCGTATATATTTTTTTTGTGGGTATTATTTCTTCATCTTAAGTCTGAAGGTACTTGGAGGGGCTTGAGTTTCTGCGCTTTATTAAGTGCCTCATGGCACTACTTTTAAAGCACGTGGAGAAATTAATAGTAAAATTATAAACGACATATTATAGAACTTACTTACTGAAAGACACATTTTTAATTGTTTTAAAATCTTTAACGAATTAGGCGATTTTTTTTATCATAACTTTGCTTAAACTCAACCGATTTCAGTCTGGTTTGGTTTTTCCTTCTTGGTTTTTAATAAAGAACATTTCTGCTTTTAAGACTCGATTTCTAATTTTGTCCAATTTTTGACAATTTTGACGATGAAATTTTTATTGAAAAAAATGGGTAACTTTTTGGCTCAAAAATTGCGACTCCTTCAATGGTTTTTTGATTGTAACTCCGTCTAAACTCAACCGATTTTAGTCTGGTTTCGTTTTTTCTTCTTAGTTTTTAATGGAGAACATTTCTGCATTTAAAACTCGATTTATAATTTTTGTCCAATTTTTGACAATTTTGACGATGAAACCCCTTACTTTATTTTCACTCTCTTACCCAACAAAAGGGCATATGGCCGGAGTTTATGGCTAAAATATATATTCTACCTTTGTTTTTAATGCTGTTGCTAAATTTAGTTTGGGTTTTTGTGCGCTTTTATTGCTTTTTTAGTAGTTTTTTCCCAGAGAATTGGGCGTGAAAACGTCATAACGGCGGCTTTGGCTTTATGGCTGTGCGGCGGAGGGCTTAGCAACATACATATGTAAATATATGTACATGTGCACATGTACACACACATATATGGCCTGCCAACGCGGCGTATGAGTGATACACGTGTAAATTTGTTAAAGTACTCGACAAAACGACAAAGAGGCGGCAAAAGCTGGCAAAACAACAAAGGCTGGCAACCAGAGTCGACCCAATTGATATCCTGGGAGGCTCAGAATCGGTGCCAGGAAGGGAACAAAGGATAATGACTGGGGGAATGGGGGGTATAAGATCCGTAAGCCGATTGACGTTTGTTTAGTCTGTGTTAAGTCCTGCAATGAAAGCCCCCTTGTAGTCGGTTCTGTGCTGTGCTGTGCTGTGCTTCCTGGGCCCGGCTTTAAGGGTAACCAACTGAAGAACAACAATTGCATATACCTCCACTTAAGCACCCAGATACACCCAGGGAGAGTGTGTGTGTGGGGTGTGTGTTGGGTGTGTGTGAGGTGGTGCTGCAACTCATGTATTTATGAAGTGTCAACAGCGTCGTCATCATGATGCATGGCACCCCAGCACTATCTGCCCTCGGTTCAGGCCTCTCCGTCTCTCCTTTTTCACCTCTGTTTCACCTATTTTTCACCCCATATCACCCCCCCTGGCACCTCTTTTGCTCCACCCCTCTTCAGG
Source organism: Drosophila nikananu (assembly GCA_008042635.1). Classification (NCBI taxonomy): domain Eukaryota; kingdom Metazoa; phylum Arthropoda; class Insecta; order Diptera; family Drosophilidae; genus Drosophila; species Drosophila nikananu. The sequence goes on along the minus strand of VNJV01000125.1, from coordinate 72,086 downwards.
TCCCCTTGTAACCCACTCATTGCCGCCCCCTGTACCCTGACTTTATGCACTCACCTGAGCTGAGCTCTTGTCGCATTCTTTGCGTTTTCCCCCTTCACTCTTTTTCCTTTCACGAGGGTCGAATGTATAGTTTACGCAAAAATTTATTAATTATTTAAAGGGTTTTACTTAAATTTAGGAAGTGCTTTTCGCAGAAAAATACAATTTTTAAACTTGAATAACTGTATTAAATATTATTATTTATATATCGGATTGCAACATAAATAACTAGGATTTTTTAAGCGCAAAATTATGTTAATATTTTAATATTCTTAAAACAAAACAATGGAAGTGGCCTTCCTGATGTACAAATTGTTATTAGATAATAAACCTAAATTAATTTGTATAACCTCATCAAAAAAATATTTTTCTCACATTACTACACAAACAATGTCAATGCATTCTCTTAGATCCATTTTTAAAGAATAAAAAAAAAACATAACTTAAACATATAAATATTTAAACATATAAATATTTAATTAGGCCTTAAAAATAGTTCATTAATTTAGGAATGGTGAGTTTTAATAATTAAAATTAAAGATATCTTTTAAGGCTAAAAACATGTAAATAGCTAGAAATTAAACACTGCTTCAACTGGAGTTAGAGTTGAAATAAAATATGTACTGGTTTAGTTAGTAATATATTTTTTAAGATATTATAAAAATTATAATAAACAATTTCGTTTAAATGTAAATAAATAATTTCATTTCAATTTAAAATATAAAACCATTTGTATTAAAAAAAGAATATAAATAAAAAAAAAATATAAATAAATAAAATAATATTTAAAAAATAAAATAATTTAAAATTTTAAAGAAATAATTATAGTTTAATTAGAATAAGTAAATCTCCCCCCTACTATTCTTTGTACTCTTCAACCTACCCCCGTTTGGTTGTTAATTTAGGCTTTATTACAGCACATCAAACATAGAAACAGAGACACAGCAGGCCTGAGTAATTTTCGTTTGTTTCACAGTTCCGGTTTTAATTTTACTTTGCTTTATTTTTGCGTTTTTTGTGTCACTACTCTGCAACTCAATTTGGCAAACAAAATAAGTGTGAAGTCGAGGTAGCTGATAAAATACCCTATGAAAATATTTTACAAAAATTATAAATCATATACCAGGCTCCCCAATTAATTTAATTCCTTAAAATAAATATTTATTATATACCTATAAGCCTTTAATTTAATGCTTAAAATATCTAAAGTAATATTTTAAAATACAACCCACTTTTTAAGGCACCAGACAGTTTGCTTAATTTATTATAGCCATATTTTAAGCAACGCTTGGTTGCCATAATATGCTCATTTATTTAAAAATTAACCCTTTAATATTTCCGCTATGACACGGGCATTAAATTCCCCAGAGTCCTGAATATTTGCACAACAATTAATCATCGAGATATACACAAACCTGTGGCCAAAGGTGTGTTACCTTTAAAAAAGGCCACAAAATACCAAATAAAAAACAACAGACAAAAATAAAAAAGGGTAAAGAAAAAGAAATAAGAATAAAATGGCCGACAGTTGGCGAAATCGTGTTTCTATGTCAAGCATAAATTTCTACCCTCTTCTTTCACGGTTTCCCCACTGTTTTTCCACCGGTTTTCCACACCCTGACGAAGACAGACGACGATTATGTGGAAATAACTTTTCGGGGGGGACTGAGAGCTGGAAAAGTGGGAGAGGGGCTTGTTGACAACGCCAGGGGAAATGGTTACGTTGCACTTAATAAATGCCGAGCTGAGAATCCCTTAGCCCAGCCCCCTGCACTTGTATCTCTCATTTCTTTTGCCTTTCGCGCAAATGCAAATAAATTATACGGAAATAATTTCATTAAGACGAGCAGAAGGAGGAATGCTCTCCTTATCGCGAAAAGTGTTACAAGTGTTACACGCATCGTGTGTGTGTGTCATAAATGCAACTGCAGAAAACATTCGCCGGCAATTTGCACGACAATTTGCCAAACAATCTGTCAAGCCGGAAACATTTCGCGAAACTTTCCCCCGGAGTAATGAGAGCACTCGCCCTGCCACTCGCTTTTCCAGGAGACTTTTGTCATAATCAGAGAGAGAGAGAGAGAGAGAGGGAGGGAGGTATCCGTCTGATGAGCAATTTGTCGACTTTCCTCCAAAAGCTAATCAGTTGCGTTGTTACTTCTGCAGTTTAAGTGGTTTTTAAGGATTTATTTCTAGTAATTTTTAAGTACAGTGCTGGGGGTTTATTAATTTACATTTCAGTTTTGACTGAAGCCATTAGGGTTTTCTTGTAATATTTTAGTTTAGTTAGCTAGTTTGTAAAGGAATTTTATAAATAACTGGCTATAAAAAAGCATCTTTGTGAGGTCTTAAATTAAGTATGTTCTTTGAGACTCCAATAATAATAATTTGTTTAATATATATTCACAATCTAACGTGAAGGACTAAAGTTGTGTTTTTTTTTGTAAATAACAAATACCTGTATATACCTATTATTTTATTTTAATTTATTTATCGAACTTTTTTCATTAAAAATAAATAACCTCAAGAACTCTAATAAAAATTAAAAATTGGACGAAGGACCAATGTTTCTCTTACAAATACAAATACCTACATATTTTTTATTTTATTTTAATTATTCTTGGAAAAGAACACCAAGAACCCGGATGAAAATTGTAACCTGTAAATTAGTAATTTAATATTAATCTTACCTTATTTGTATATTAAATATCCGGCTCGAAGGACCAATTTTCATTGCCTATATTTTATTTAATTGAAATTCAAATTTATTTATTGAACTTTATTCTTTGAAAAGCCACCCCCAAGAATCCAATTTAAGTGAAGCAATTAAATTTGATCAGAACAAACACTAAGACTTTCTTAAGCCGTTTGACCAGCAAAAGGGAAAAACTATTTGGCAAAGCGGTTTTCGGCAAAAGGCAACTTCTGAACTTTGGCCATTAGCTGCCAGAGAATGTTGCGGCCAGGCCAGAAATATTGCTATTCCCTCCCAGAACCCCCTTTACTCGTGTTTTTTTTCTTGTTGTTTTTGACCAAGTTATGATGATGGCCTTGGTCGAAGGCTGTTCATCAAAACTCAATATGGACGGAGGAGTGAGTGAGTGAGGGGGAACCAAAACCCAAACACGACCAGTCAATATAGAGAAGCCAGAGCAGACAACGAAAGTGGAAAGTGGAAACTCAAAAAAAAGAAAAGAAAAACATAGAAAAAGTGCCCCGAAATGAACCGGAAAAGTATTTGTTCATCTAACATCAAGAGAGAGAGAGACAGCAAGAGGGGGAGAGTGAGAGGGCAATACAACCGCACGGTTGCCTTAAATTGTTTTCCGACCGAATTCAGCGGCAGAGCGAAAAGCGAGAAGCGTCGAGCACATTTTACAACTCAGCTGAAGTGCTTAATTACACCGACAGAGACACAGAGAGAGAAAAAGAAAGGAGAGAAGGGGAGAGAGAGAGAGGGAGAGGGAGAGAGAGAGATAGGGAGAGAGTAAAAGAGGGACGGCTGCAGAGGGGGCCCGAAAGAGACGGCAGACAAAGGCAAGCGGCAAACAATAGAATGCCATTCGGTTCTAGTTCTCCACGGAAAGAAAATAACAAGGACTTTAAAATAACTATTGTAAATAATCAGGGATTACAGAAAGCAAGATAGAAAAATTTTAGATTTATGATTTCATCAAGATACATTTTAATGTTTATTGAAAACATTAAATACAAATTTCATTGATATAATATAATATTATTTCAAACATGCCCATTTTTTGTATAAGAATTTCCTAATTGATCTATTTTCGATACCCCTTATTTCTCCCCCTGTACGTACGTACAAGTTAATTTATTAGTTTATTAATTAAATAAAAAAATAAATTTTACGATTTATTATTTTCAACTTTATTATTTGAATATAAAAATTAGACTGACTTAAAGTTTATTCTGGGTCCCTAATCTGGCCTTTGTGAATCAGAGCGGCGGCAGCGATGGTGGCAGCGCTGGTGGCAGCGCTGGTGCAGCGACGAATCAGAAATTGATAACGAAGTGTCAGGGCAGCGATCGTGGCAGCGCTGGTGTAGTGGTGGTGGCAGCGGCGAATCAGAGAATTGATAACGGTGCGGTCAGTCGAGCAGTCGGCTGTAATTGGTTAATTACAGTTCTGCTGATGACTTTTGCTTTTTACTGTTGCGGCTGCAATTCTCCTGAATTGCATGTGCCCGTGTGACTTCTCCATTTCCTGTTGTGGCTGCAATTCTTAAGAATTGCAGGTGCCCGTGTGAACTGCAGTTCAATGCTCTTGATTGTTTTATAATTCTGTTTATTTTATGTCGGCGCGTGTAGGAAGTGTCACAGACGCTGACCTAAGCTTTTCTTTATTAGCTTTCGGTAAAGCGTGTTGTTAACTTACATGTTCTGCGAAATCAAAACCGCCGCCGAACAGTTACTTGGTTATTTGTGCTGGCCACAGCCACAGGATCCAGGATCCTCATCTCCCCATCCTCCGGCCAGGTTTCGCCGGGGCGGGAGAGTGCCACCCGCTTAGGTGGCCATTAGTCCTAATGACTTGGGAGCCAACTTTGCTACTCGCCGTCGTCACGCCTCCTTTTTTCGGACAGATGGTACAGTGAAGCCCTTGGAGAATCACTTCAAACTATGCCGCATGAAAAAAAGAGAGAGAGAGACTGAAAAACACTCACCATTATTAGTAATCCATTAAGAGATGAGTGAGAATTAATAGAGTGTGTGTCCAGCTTGTTTTCCCAGGGATATAAATGATGTTTTAACTGAGAAATCAAATGTCAGAGGGAAACACTCAGCTCTTAAGGAGAGTTGAAAAGCAAGTAGAATAAAATATTTATATGAAAATGTGTTTTAACATATTAGAATTATGTTTATAGAATTATGTAAATAGATTATATGCTTAAAAATTCAAGAATCAAATTGAGGCTTCACCACAACCTATTTTTTATTTTCAATTTTTAATTTTGTTCGTATTAAATTACTTCAAATATATTGAAAACTTAAAACATTGACTTGATACAGGCATTTTAGGTTAGGGATAATAAACTAAATTTATATTTTGTTATTTTATCGATTTTTTATATATTAATCGTTATTTTTATTAGGCGATAAATTTGGGTGCCATACATCGATATTTTGTTAGAAAAATAGGAAAATAAATCAAAAAGCTGTATCTTTTTTGATAATTTATCGATTATATAAAATTGTATATTCGATATTTATAATTTAAATCTATTCAATTTTGTAATATTTTTCACTCCTTTGTAGGTTATATTTTTTAATTATCCGCAAATGTAGACTTTAGCCCCTCTTATCGATGCCTGAATATCGTTCTGAGGCTTATCGATAAACCGTGAAATTCGCCACACAAAGTGCAGCCGGAGACTTGCCTGTATTTCATGGCGGGAACAATGGCGCCGAGATAGAGTGAGAAACTGTGATCTAGGACATGCTGTGGGGTGGCAAGGAAATGTGGCAAAGAAAGTTGCTTTGTGCTCTTAATTCATTGTTCACGTTGCTTTGTTCCCTGGCTCCCCCCACCCCATTTCCCTGCTTTCCCGTTTCCCTGTTTTCCCTGTTTGTGTCTCCCTGTCTCTGGCAGCGCGTGTGTATTTTCGCAGCGTTGCGTATTATAAACAGTTAAAAGAACTTTGCGCGCCGCGATTTTAATTCCTCTTCGCCATAAGAAGGGTAATTTTTAATGAGCATGAGGAGCAGTAGCAAAAGCAGAAGCCGAGGCAGAAAGGAGCAAAAGGAGAGCTGCCAGCAGCAAGGAGTCATCCTGGCTGTCTGCTGCCGCCGCTTTATCATCGTCTCGGGCCTTCCGTTTCAGTTTCAGGCCAAGCTGCATTCTGCAAACAAGCCAAAGCACTGGCAGAGGCGAAATAAACACGGCAATGAAAATAAAACGGGTGAATGCCCTAACAACGGGGAAGGGTATGTGGGAAATCGAGGAGAATTTAACAAGATACTTTAAGTATATCAATTTAAAGTCAAGAAACCAATTTTTTGGTACTGTTTAAACCAAAAGTCATAATTTTAGGCTTGCTAGATACCTATTTCTAATTTAAACGGGCAAGAAATCAAAGTAAACTCTTTGCAAAAACGGATAAAGCTCTCCCAAAGAGTATAATTATAATATAAACTGGAAGGCAGAGAGAAAACGGGGACAGGTTCCTTTTTGTTTACGACTGTTAAGGAGGAACGCTGGGCAGGAATATGCTGGTGGCACGGCAAAGAGATGGCCCCAGCACAGCATCCGGCGAGACCAACATCCTGCTCCGGCTGCTGTTGCTGCACTTAACCCATATTCCAGGACCCCAGCCAGAGCTCAACTCCTCCTCCTCCTCGGTTGGCTCTGCCAGAAAAAGGCATAATTTGCACGCATTCGTTTTAGCCATTTTCATAAATTACCCCTTTTTACATTATATACAAAAAAAAAAGACTGAAAAAAGGACAGAGAGACGGCATTAAGTCGGTGCTCCAACCGATTTCCAGGTCAATTCAGGATGCGCTTTAAACTGAATCCCAATAAGTGCACAGATTTCGCAGGAAATTTATTAAATTTATATGATTTTTCCTGGTAAATGGGAAGTATGTAAAAATAACTGAAGTATCCTTTACAATGTTACCCATAATTGACATAGATTATGCATAATTAGAATGTTTATACTACATATATGTACATCAATCTTAATTATTGCACAAAAATGTATTAAAATCATGTTTATGCTTGCAATGTTTTGCCTTATTTCGATAATTATGAACCAGTTAACAATTAAATCCATCCACGGGATATGCTATTATGGCATAGCAATGGGATAATGAAAACATTATTGGAACAAACACCCGATGTGTCTGCCTCTCTCAGTATCTATAAAAGCCAGAAGGAAGGAAGGAAGGTGGGGCACTGGGTCGGGTCGTTTGCCCGACTTCGGTTCGCTGCACATTCAAGTGCATTCAAGTGTGCTCGCTACAATGCAGCCATCGAATGGAAGGAGGCACTTCGTCCACCTCGACGAACAGTGGTGTTGGCCAGGACAATTATTTGCGATTGATTTGTAGCATTTAGAGAGGGAAAAATTATCTAAAAGAAGAGATCACTCGAAAAGAGAGGGGAAAACAAAAAGATAGATAGAGAGAGAGAGAGAGAGGGGAAAAGAGACACTGTTCGGTCTTGTTTGTATAGAAACCGAGAGAACAAATGCACAACTCTATCAGAAAGCTCTCTCGTTTAGGCATAGACTCAAAAGAAAGAAAGAGAACATGAATCTCTCTGAGAGTGTAGCTAAAAAGAAAACTCTCTTGCAAGAGAGGGAGAGAGAGAAACGGATAGCGAAACTTTCTCTGAGTGCAACCTTATGCGAAACTCTCATTCGCTTCTGCGGGTACATTGCAAGCAAAGCTTGAATTTTTAAAGGACAGAAAGAGTAGGAGAGGAATACAAGTTGAGTATCTCGCTCTCTCCCTTTCCCTAATAATTTCTCTCTATCTCTTTAACTCCCTCTTTCTCTCTCCCTCTCTTTCTCTCTCTCTCTCCCTCCTTCTCTCTTTCTTTCGTTATCTCTCTCTCGTTCTCTGTCTTTCGCTTTCTCTCTCTATCTCTCTCCCTCTCCCCCTCTTCTTTTCTCTCTTCAACCTCAAAAGAAACTCTCTCGCTTAAATCTTTATCCCTTGTGACTTCTTTCTTAAAAATGAATAATCTTTTAATTGCTAAATTTCCCAGAATTGAAAAAGACCAACGCCCATTGTATAACCGAAGACCACTGTGCCCGGGTCCTCTTTTGGCCCCATTGAAGCGGGCTCTTTGGGACAGCTACAGTTACAATGCATGCGGATAAACAACGAGAACAGAAAGCAACACTTGAAACAATAATAATAACACAATCAAGTGCCTGTTCACACACGAAGCTCACTCACGCTCACGAAGCAACGACGAGTGTCTGTCTCAGTCTTCCCCTCTGTTCCTCTCTCTTTTCTCCCTCTCTCTCTATCTGGCTGCCTCTGTGAGTGGGGGAAAAATGGGGAGAGCTCTTTGAGTGCACACATATGCATTCCACCTGAATGCATTACGTATACGCCGCGTGTGCTGGCAGGGAAACTCGCACTCACTCTGCTCGCATTTTCTTTTCACACATGCGTTTGGCCCATGCCGATGACCCAGCAGAGAGGACGACAGGCTATCCATCCAATCCTTTTGTTGGCGAGCCTTGAGGCCATCCTGCAGCCACCATCCTTCATCCTCCATGCTCTTCAGTAGTCGCTCTAGAAGATACTGCAACAATGGCTGTGAGTGGGTTTGTCAGCTGCTATGTATGTTTGCCCTGCTGTCTGTGTTTGCTTTAGGTAATCATCTCGGAACGCCCATCGTGCCACCACATTCGCCCTCCGAATCAGACAGACAGGCAGGTAACCAGCAAGCCACCAGCCAGCCAGCAGGTGAAAGCTGAAAGCTGAAAGGTGCCAAGCCAAGTCAGGGCTACTTGCACAAAGGCAATCATAAATCTCATTCCCGCGAACGAGAGCAGCTAGAGGATAAGGGGGCAAAGTCATCAAGTCGATCGAGAGAAGTTGCTTTGATCCACAATAAATGGCTAGCAGCTGTGCAAGACAGAAGCATCCCGGGGAAGTGGAGGAAAAGTTGTTAATAAGTTTAAATATAAATTTAAGGTTTATATCCAGCTAAACTTTACTAAAAGCTGAAGAATGTTTTGTGTGTTTGTTACAGGAAATCCGTTTTTGCTTTAAGGCAACTCTTTTTTTTCCTTTCTCACTTCCCGTTTCGCTTTGGCAAACTGGAATTGCGTTTTCTGATTTCCCTTTACGCAGTTCAATCTCGGCTTTCTTATCAATTAAGCCTTGGCCCCCCTTTAATCACAGTCCCCCTGAATTTTTTTCTGCCGAGTTTCAAGCTGCTCAAGCTTATTCCATGTTTTTCGTTTACTTTTTCCCCCGAAAAAAAAAGAAAGAAAAGGGTGAAAGAAACAGATAAAGAGACCTGAGAACTGAGAACTGAGAACTGAGAACAGAGAAAGGAAACGAGGTAAAGGCAGGATCAAAGGCTGGCCAGGCAGCAGCAATATCCTTCCATTTATGCATGGTGCCTGCAATTTATGCGCATCCTTGTGCCGGGGCACTGCCACCTCCTTTTGCAAAATGTTGCCCAGCCAACACCTTCTAATAGTTTTTTTCCTTGCTCGAATGGCAACCACTACTGACACCATTTTGTATCCCTCAGTTTGTGTGTGTGTGCTGGGTCCTTGCAAAGGATAAAAAAAAATTAAAAATGTGTATAAAATAACTTTTGCTCTTTGACTTTTGGCGCCGTTATGCATTTTTACGCAAGCAAGCAAGCACTTGGCATCCGCTGGCTCCTTTTTTCGGTATAAAGGACTTGCAGGATGCCAGGAACGTGCCGCGTGCCATGAATTTCATAAACCCACTGCACACACATAACCCTCATTCCTCATTGCTCATTCCTCATGCTGTCCTGGGCTCCAGCTCCAGCTTTAGCCCCGTGTTTAGCCATCGTCGTGGCATTAAGGAGTTGCTCGTTATAATAAAGTTGCGGCCACAGCGGGCCAATATCCCAGCCAGGAGCCAAAAGGACACCAACGAAACGTATATCAATTACATTGTGAATTACGGGGCTAACGCAGCTCCTGGCTGTTTTTGGTTAAAACCTAAAACAGTGATGGAAATGTGGTTATATTTTTTGTCCATATAATTTGCTTTTTAATTAAAATAAAATATCTAAAATCTAGCACTTACCTTTTTTGTTTTCCCCTTAAAAAAATGTCAGTTTGGCACAAAACATATTCACTTACAGGCAGCAACTCAAGCCTGCAATTGTGGCAACCTTAGCTCACCCGCAAATCCTTGCACTTTCCCCAAACCTGGACCGAAAAACAAAGGAGAAGGAGCTGTGTAGAGCTGCTTTGTGATGTGCTGGGGCAAGGGCTAAAGCTGACCATGCCACACACACCGTTAGAGCTCTCCTCGGATTCCCGACATGACCTCAGACACATGCCGAAACCAGTGGCGAGAGCCGGGAGCCACAGCAAAACATGTGCCGGGCATAGTTCACATTGCACACAGAGATTTGGAGTGAGGGAAGGGACACTGGGAGGAGGCCGGGTCCGAGATGGATGCCTGCAACAATTTTGATAAACAAGAGCTAGGGCAACAACAACAACAACACTGGCTTAGCTGGTTGGGAATTTTAGGCTAATAGCTGGCATTTAAAGGATATTCCAATGCAAAGGAAATTGGTATTAATTATTGGTTTAGTGAAAAAAGTGATTAGTTTTGCGTTGGAAAATATTATAGGGATTACAGATGTTCAAACTAAGAAAAATTTAAGGCTTGATTAGAAATTAACTCAGTTTCTTAACGAAACTGGAAGTGTAGAAAAGTGTTTTAATGAGGCATCTTTATATTTGGTCCTACGAGCCAGATTGAACAACAGTAAAAAGAATCTAAAGATACCGAATTAAGGCATATTTATGTCAAAATAAAATCAGTTTCTTGCAAACACCCATCGTGTTTAAAAGTCTTTTAATTGTAGCTCTTTGCATTTGGTCCTTCGAGCCGGATCGATCCACTGAAAAATGTATCATTCCACATGCTATTAGATTTATAATTAAAAGAGTCTCTAGATAAATATAAACTAAGCAAAAAAATCGAAAACTAGAGCTACCTAAACTATCTTAAAGAATATCAAGTTTTTCCAATAACAAAAAGTGAGTTTAATAAAATTAAACAAAGCCCCTTTAAAGCCCAAGCTAGAACCAAACCAAAAAAATGTGGATAAACCCTCTTCTAATATGGCTTCAGCTCCTGCTAAGAAATACCTATAATTGAGTTGCGTTATTTTTATCCATCATCCGGCTGTGGGATGGATGGATGGGAGCACATCGATGGCATCGATAGACATTTTCCGTGGGCGTATTCCCTTCGCAAAGCGGCGTAATGTGAGGCCCCTTTCCTGTTCCTTCCTCTCTCACCTCTCTCTCTCTCCCTCTCACCTGGCCTACTCTGTCAATAATTTTGTTGGCAAACCGGCAACAGAAAATACAACAAGAAAACAGAAAACACATTCAAAAGCCACGGGACCTGTGTACAGGAAGCAATTACGGAACAGGCGGTACAGCCAGGTACAAGACACTAAGGAAAAGTGAGCCAGGGGTGCAGATTTTCGGCACAGATAAATTACTTAATGTGCTGAGGCATGTTTGCTTAGATTTAATAATAATTTTTAAAGAGATTTCAGTGCATTTTTCAGGCACTTTTTACATCAATTTTTATATTGAATTGAATTTCTATTTTCTGCTTAGTGGAATTTGTTTTAATTTATTTTTAATTTTCGTTTTCCTTTGATATTGTATCAATTTTGCGTTGTTTAGAAATCTCAAAACCCATTGACTCTTGCAATTTGCTTTTTGCAAAAAAATATCCGTTGCTTTCCCAATTTCCCAATTGAAAAAGAATGTCTGTTACTTTGTCCCTCATTCAATTAGAGAGTATTCATTTTGTCTTTTTATATTTTTTGTATATTTTTTATATACACATGATGTTATGTTGCCGTCTTTATTATTTTATTCCTTTGTCAAATAATGTAATACGTTGGCTCGTATTATTTTACAACAGTTTTTTTGGTTTTAATGTTTTAAAAACGTATTGTAACACAAAACTCCACCTAAAAATATACTTTAGGTAGAGTTTTTTGTCGTACTGCTTTAATATTGCTGCCAAAAATAATACTAGCTGGGGTGGGTTTTTTATTCATTTTATTTTTATAGTTTTTTGGTACTTTGACACGACTTTGCACTTCATTCTGATAATTTTTATTTAAAAAACTCTCAGTAAAACAGAAATATATGATTTCTATATTTATTTTGTTATTATTTTATAGGTTTTATTATAACTTATTTATTAATTTTCCATTTCGTTATTCTAATTTAAATGTATTTCTATATTTATAAACTCTATTTTATTAATTATCTTTCTGTACTTTTAGTTTAAGCTCGTTTATTTCAAGATTTGTCTTTTTAAAATATTATTCAAGTTGTAAATATTTTACAAACTTAAATTTAAAATTTTTAATTAGTCTTAGTCTGCCGTTTAAATATTTTTAGCTCTTATTTGTACCTGATCATTTTATTAAACCTTTAAAATAAACCATTTTTAATTTAAATCATTTTTGAAGTTGCTTCTATTTTTTTAATTTAATGAATTTATTTAAGCTTAGGTTTGGGAATATTTTGTAAACCTTTAAAATTATCCTTAACCGCTTTTAAACTATGTTTCAATTTGTATATTTTTTTAAAAGCTGAATTAAATTAATTTATTTAAGCTTAGTTAGGTTTTGGATATTTTTCGATGTCTGTTTTGAGCCTTATCTCTTTTTAAAATAAATTCTAAGCTGCGTATATTTAGAAACCTAATTAAATTAAGTCATTGAAGCTTTGATAGCTTTAGAAATAAATGTAGAAATGTAAATGAAATAGAAATGTTTAAAGCTGATAAAATTTGTATGCTTATAAAATTAAAGCCTTATCCTTTTTTTTTAATAATTTGTAAGTTGCATATATTTTCAACCGCAATTTAATTAATTTATTGAAGCTCTGCTATTCTTAGGATTATTTTTAAAAGTCGGCTTCAAGCTGATACATTTGCAAGGCATTTAAAATTAAAGACTTATTCCTCCACACTATTCCCTCTGATAAAACTAGGCCTCTGCCAGAATTGGGGAATATATATTTATATTTTTACAGGAGTGTGTGAGCAGCCTATGTGTGCGTGTGTGTGAGTGTGCCTGTGTGTTGGTAATGAGCTTGTTTTTGCATGTTCACTCCTAATACCAAATTTGGAGCTGTGTAACGCGTTGCTTTATCTATAAAACAACGCTCCTGCTGCTGATGATGATGGCGGCTCAGGAAGCGTTTGGCTGCTGGAGGAAGTGGAAAATGGAAAATGCTGAGGGGGGGAAGAGTGAGTGGGGAAAATGCGGTGGAAAATGTGCGGGGAAGCGGCGTCAGGAGCACTGAGTGCTATGGTTCCTGTGTCTTGTTCAATGCATTTCGCATTTTGACATGTAATTAAACGTTTTGCGGTCGACACAACAACACAACGCCAGAAAGAGGGCATAGAGAGCTTGTGGTTCCCAGAGCCATTTCCCATTGTCATTGGATATGATTCAGTTCCCCAGCCCCCATATACATATATATATCTCGTATATATCCAGCATCATATATCTCTTACACACACCCACAATCCCTCGCTGCTCTGCATAAATATTGCGGCTGAAACAATGACGAGCGATTGATGTCAGAGGAAATGCGTCGTCGTCCTGCAGATGAAATTGCTGAATTCGAATGAAACGATATATTGTATAGTGTGTACACATACTCCCCTTGCTCTTCACTCTACACAATTTGGAATTCATTAACTATCAAAAGGGTAAAGGTTAAGGCAACTCTTTGGCTTAGAATTTTAATTAAGCAAAATGTGTGCTAAGCTTTTCTGGCTTTTCCCCAATTTTTTTTCACTTCCAAAAAGTAGGCAACACATGTCTGCACACTAAGTTGTAGGTTTTCTGCGGTTTCATAAACCTTAATAGACCTTATGGAAAAAAAAATAAAATTTAATTCGCCTAGAACTTATTTTTCTTTTCCACAATTACTATGCGCCTTTGAGGTCATTGCTCAAGTGAGCTCAGAAGCTAAAGAAGCTCTTCTTGGACTGCAAATTAATTTAAGACCAGAGATAAAATAATACCAACGACGGCGCCGCGACGAAGTTTCTGCTTGTGGGTTAATGTTAAAGGCAGCTGCTGGGGTTAAGCTGTGACTGGAGGGGGTTAAGCGGGGCCGAGAGGTTTACCCTCTTCAGCAGCTGAAAGTTTTTGTGGAAATGAGGAAAATAACATTTCATTGCATACTTTTAGGGCAACGCTGCTCGGGTTAACTCAATATTTTCTTGGCTCCTTGTGGCATTTTCGTAGTTGTAGTTGTTGTTAATAATGTTGTTGGTGTTGTTGTTGGTGTTTTTGCTGGTTTCGGTGGTGTTGTTGTTGTTGTGGTTGTTGTTGTTCGACGTACTTAAGCATGCATATGAAAATGCCGACTGTTACACTTAAAGGAAAAACTTAGATACAAATATTTTTTTAAATTGCCAAAAATCGGTACAAATGAATGCAGAAACGTTCTCCTATAAAAACCCAGAAGAAAAAGTCAAACCGGACTGAAATCGGTTGAGTTTTAGCAAAGTTATGATAAAAAACCCCTTAAATTCTTAAAAAATTTTAAGGCAACAAATTTTTTTTATTAAATTTTTGGGAGTACCCATTTAAAAAAAAAAAATCTAAAAAAAGTTTTGAATGCAGAAACGTTCTCCTTTAAAACCCAAGTAGAAAAACCCAAACCGGACTGAAATCGGTTGAGTTTAAGCCAAGTTACGATCAAAAAACCATTGAAGATGTTATCGATTTTTAAGCCAAAAACGTGACCCATTTTTTAAGGTGTTTCATCATCATCATTTTTCTCAAAAATTGACAAAAAATTAGAAATCGAGTTTTAAATGCAGAAATGTTCTCCTATAAAAACCTAGAAGAAAAAACCAAACCAGACTGAAATCGCTTGAGTTTAAGCCAAGTTACGATCAAAAAACCATTGAAGAAGTTCTCGATTTTTAAGCCAAAAACGTGACCCATTTTTTAAGGGGTTTCATCATCATTTTTCTCAAAAATTGACAAAAAATTAGAAATCGAGTTTTGAATGCAGAAATGTTCTCCTATAAAAACCTAGAAGAAAAAACCAAACCAGACTGAAATCGCTTGAGTTTAAGCCAAGTTACGATCAAAAAACCATTGAAGAAGTTCTCGATTTTTAAGCCAAAAACGTGACCCATTTTTTAAGGTGTTTCATCATCATCATTTTTCTCAAAAATTTACAAAAAATTAGAAATCGAGTTTTGAATGCAGAAATGTTCTCCTATAAAAACCAAGAACAAAAAATCAAACCAGACTGAAATCTGTTGAGTTTAAGCCAAGTTACGATCAAAAAACCATTGAAGAAGTTCTCGATTTTTAAGCCAAAAACGTGACCCATCATCATTTTTCTCAAAAATTTACAAAAAATTAGAAATCGAGTTTTAAATGCAGAAATGTTCTCCTATAAAAACCTAGAAGAAAAAACCAAACCAGACTGAAATCGGTTGAGTTTTAGCAAGGTTATGATCAAAAAACCCCTTAAATTCTTAGAAATTTTAAAGGCAAAAAAACCAATTTTTTTAATAAAATTTAAGGGTACCCATTTAAAAAAAAAAATTGCCAAAAATTGGAAATTGAGTTTTGAATACAGAAACGTTCTCCTATAAAAACCAAGTAGAAAAAACCAAACCGGACTGAAATCGGTTGAGTTTTAGCAAGGTTATGATCAAAAAACCTTGAAGAAGAAAATTTAAGAGGTCGTCAAAATTAAAAAAAAAAAATTCAAAAATTAGAAATCAAATTTTGAATGCACAAATGTTCTCCTATAAAAACCAAGAAAAAAAAAACAAATCAGAGTGAAATCGGCTGAGTTTTAGCAAAGTTATGATGAAAAAACCCCATAAATTCTTTTAATTTTTAAGGCAAAAAAATACCAATTTTTTTAATAAAATTTTCTAAAAATTGGAAGTTGAATTTTGAATGCAGAAACGTTCTCCTATAAAAACCAAGAAGAAAAAACCAAATCCGAGTGAAATCGGTTGAGTTTAGGCAAAGTTATGATCCAAAAACCCTTTAAAAATTTAATTAAAGTACATACATATGTTTTATATTTCGTTTCATTATATTTTTCTCCCTGTGCAGGGTCTTTAATGCCCCACTTTCTCTGCTAAGTGCAAACTAGATGGCCTGCATTTGCGGAAGCAAGATGGAGCAAACATTCAGTCGGCCATTCATTCATTCATTTTCGCATTTCACTGGCTCACATTTCTTTCTCCAAATTGTTAAAATGGAGCATGCAAAATAATTGCGTGCACCCCATGCAACACCCACAACTACGCCCCTTGTTTTTTTTTTTACACTCCCCGTCACTTTATGCAACATTTTGCCAGGCATATAATATTTTGCTCTTAATTCGTTGGCCAAGTCCTCGCAGCAC
This sequence comes from Drosophila nikananu, assembly GCA_008042635.1. NCBI lineage: Eukaryota > Metazoa > Arthropoda > Insecta > Diptera > Drosophilidae > Drosophila > Drosophila nikananu. The sequence continues at coordinate 55,890 of VNJV01000125.1, read as the reverse complement.
TTTAAAATTGCAATTGATGCCGAGCAGCACTTTCCATTTGGGCCCAGCCATTGCCAGTGTTGCCAGCTGGGGAAACAGAATGGTAGCTAAATTTGGCAGTGAAAATTGTACAATCCTTTTAAGAGTTGGTGGAAAATATATAAGTAGTAAATAAATAGTATGTCTTTATTATGTACATATCGTTAAAATTAATTTTTTTCGGAGCATTATGAAAGCTTCGTGCTAATTTCCTTGGAAGCCTATCTGGTAACTCTGGTAAAGCCAGACTGGCAACGCTGCTCACTAAAAAAAATGTATAATGGCAACTCTTTAAAAAAAAAATGCAGTAAAACATAGCAAAGATTGATAAAAAGAATACTAAACCTTTGAAAGAGTTGACAACTCTGTTTACTGTAAATATCACTACATCAGATAGGAATTTCCTGCAACCTTTAAAAGCCAAAAAAAATTCAAAGAAGAAACAACTGGGTTCATTAGAGAGCAGGAGAAAAAAGAAATGCGTATTTGATTATCTTTCGGCTACGGACTTCGGACCAACAAAGCAACACAAATGGATGCCACAAATATGCATTTTGCAGGCTAAATTGTACATTTGCCGATGGAGAATATTGCACCAGGGCAGGGATAATGCCAGTGTGTGGTGGTGTTTTTTTCGGGGGTCATCCGTAGTCACAGATGGCGATTTCGACTTGACTTGAACTCTTGCAATGCAACTGCAGTTGCATTCGATAAAGTCTTGTTTGCCAAAGGAGCCAAACACTCGGTTACACAATATCACACACAGAACACTCAAAGGAGAATACATTTTCTATGTTTTTTGTGGTTTTGGTTTTTGTGTACATCAGAATTCGATTTTCCCTTTGATGTCCTTTTTTGGGTGGCATTATTCCTTCTTGGTTTTCATTAGGCTGCCTGAGAGTATAGCTAAAAAGAAATTCTCTTGTTCGCTTTTGCTGGTACATAGCAGGCAAAGCGTGGGAGGGAAAACGAGAGAGATGCACCCAGCCAGGGGATGGCCCTTGGTCTCCGGGATTCCCAGATCATGCTTGACCCATCGGAGCAGCGACAGCGCGAGCAGCAACGTCAGTTCGAGCGGGAAGTGGTGGAGCTGGTCAGCCGTCTTTCCAGCAGCTTCGAAGCTTCGGCGGCGGCGGTCGAGCGCGAGCCTGGAAGCCACCGTTTACTGCACCGCAGATATAATACACCGAAGCTACAGAAAAAATCATCGAAGCTGACTTTTATGCGCATCTAAGAACCACAACGAAGAGACGAACTTATAACCCGAGAAACAAAATACACCAGCGTTGGTGAAATTTAAAAATACTGAAAATAATAATACACCAATGGCAATGCGTAGAATTCCAAAAACTTTTCCAACATAAGATATACATATATATGTATTTTCAAAATTTATATATGAAATTCCACAAAAGAGTGCAGAATTGAAGCAGAATAAACACCAATCAATAACATAATACAACAACAATACAACAATATTTATGTAATAGGAAATTGTTAAAGAAAGCGTAATGTTAAACAATATGGAAATATTTCAGATTATTAATTTATTATGGTTTAATATTTTATTATAATTTACATTAGATATTTCAACAACGAATACACCAAACAACACGAAATACAATGCATTAGTTTTTATGGAAAACACCAATAAGTGAGAAATATATACAAAAAACGATCATATAACCAGTAAAATTCAATTAAGTCAACAAAAATCGGTGTATACTTCTTTTAAGCAATTAAAAACCCTTACACAAAACACCAACAACAGAAGAAGCTTTAGTTTGGCAAACTAATACGGATTTCAGAGGCTTTAAACCAAACAAAGACAGCTAAGCAGGCTTACACATTTATCCCTCTTAGACTTGACTTTGATTTAATAACATTCTCCAAGGGGGAGAGAGTCCGTATGTTATTTAATTGAATTTATTTGGAAACATTGAGTGAACCATAATTGATGATATTCTTCTTCCCGATGGCCCACAGGTAGCAGTGGGATATATAGGCCATACAATTTCCGATTTGGCAGGACATTAAAAGGAGGACGACTGCTGCTCCTCCTCGGTTGAACCCCCCATAAAAGATAACAGTTCCACACACACACACAATCCTTGAGTCAAGAACTGGCCTTCGCTGTGTGGAGCCTCCTAACCTTTGTGCCTCCTGTGTCCTGTGTCCGCTTGGCTCTGCAGTCCTTCAGTCGTTTTGCGTCCTTTGGCATGGCCATTGAGCTGGCAGCCTTAACCCGCATCGAGCGGAGGCTGTCAGTAATGACCCACTTGTGTTGTTCCCCATTCCGCTCCCCTGATTTCCCTTTCCTTTCCCGGTTGGCCTCCCTATTCCCAGCCCTTTCCCTTCCTCCTCCTGTGTTTTAGTGCATTCAAATGCTCACTCATCAAAATCAAAAGTCAAATTGTCTGTCTAAGTCGAAGAGGAGGCGACCCATAAACAGGCGGTGTTGCCAACTTGGCTGCTTTATGGCCAAAAAATATAACAAAACTGTTTATTGGGGTTAATTTGGGGAGTGGAATCTGTTTAATTATATGATTTTGGGGTTAATCAGAGCTATATTTGTTTGTGAAGCTAGAGACTTAAGCCAGGGAAGTCCAGCTCGCAGACCTAGAGATCTACCTCTACGTACCATCTATCTTCTTTGTTTTCTGACATATTTTTGGTAGATTCCTGGTATTTACATGGTATTTTCTGGGATATTTCTGGTATTTTTGTGCTATATTTCCTCGTTTTTTCATTTTTCTTAGTCCAGATATATTTCAGGTATAATCTTGATAGATATGCCTGATATATTCCTTGTATATTCTTAATATAGTCGTGGTAAATTACTGATATCTATATGGTATATTCTTGGTATATTTAAGGCATATTCCTGGTATATTCCTAGTACCTTATTTATATATTCCTAGTATATTCAGCGTTTTTTTCTTTTGATATATTTCTGGTAAATTTCGGGTATCTACCAATTATATTCTTGTAATATTCCTATTATCTTCCTGTTTTATTCCTGGGAGATTTCTAGTATATTCCTTTTAAATTCCTGGTATCTACCTGGAATATTCCAGATAATTTTCTGGAATATTCTCGTTATATTTCTGGTATACTCCTGGTATCTACCTAGTATATATCTAGTATAATTTGTCCCAGTATTTTAATATGTCATCATTCAAAAAACATTTAAATTACGAACCCTTGGTTCCGTTTCTCTAATTTTTTTGGCCAGAAACGCATCCCTACAACCCTTCTTCCCAAAATATTGTATTGATTAAGGTCTGCCTTGAAGCAAATTTCAAGTTCTCCTACAATTTCCGGTTCTAAAATTCTTTAAGCTCCATTTAGCGTTATTTTTTTTGTGCTTCCCATTTGCCCTAAGAACATCACTGTTTTTTGGGAAGATTCTGGAATAGCCGGAATGATGGGGGCTCTGGGCACCCCCCTCCCCTGCAATTGCTATTAAGTTCACTTTACGTCCAGAAGTCAAAGCGAAAGTACCGGAGAGAGGTTACGGTTACGGGTACCGGCTGCTATTTATTTTCATTTACGTGCATTTATGGCTTTATCTTCCCCCCGCTCACTGACACTTTGTCGTTTTTATCGTTTCAGCGTTAATTCGGTTAAGCACTTAAAGCGGGCCAGGGACTGGGTTCTGGACCACATGGACTTGGACCACACTCCTGGCGCCTGCCTGGTCAGCTCTCGGGACTGCGACTACAAAAAATGCTGCCTCTACGAGGACAAATTACGTGGCTGAAGCAGCAGGAGCAGCAGAAGCAGTCACCTGCCTAAAGTTCGATTCGAAGCGGCAATTCCGGGGGCACACTTTCGGCTCCCCATTAGCAGAGGGTGAGAGGGAGAGCGAAGCGTGAGAGTCATGTCCAGCAGTCACTCCGGCACAATTGGCCGTAAACGCGGCGGCAGTGCTGCCGGCAGCGAGTACTACTACTCCTCCTCCGGCGGTATTGGTTCCAGCTCCGGAGGCGTTGGAGGCGGCGGCGGTGGAGGTGAGCAGCTTCGACGGCAGCGTTCAGCGGAATGGCACAGTCATCGTCACGGTCACGGTCACGGTCATGGGCTGGGCCATGGCCTCAGTCACGGCTTGGGCCATGGTTATGGCAGCAGCAGCGAGGATGAGTACCAGAACACCGGGCAGGCGACGGCGTTCGATACCCAGCTGCTGGCACAGCTCCTCCTGCAAAGTCAGCAATTGGCAAGTAAGTACGACGGAAAGCTTCAGAAACTTCAAAAATTCTCTTTTTTGAGAGCATTTAAAAAAAAAGGGAACCAGACCATGGCATAGGGGGTCTGCTGCTGGCTAAATTCATTGCATACTTTTGGGCTGCAGATAAAAATTGCTTACTAATCAGTTTGTTGTATTTTTGTTGTTTTATAAAACTAAATATATATAATTTTTTGTGGGTTATTGTATCAGCAAATTTCTTTAATATATTCATAGATTATATATATTATTTCATTTTATTTATGGTTTTCGTATCATCAAATTTCTTTAATACATTCACTGATTTTTCTTTTATTATTTTGGCCATCGATTTTTCTTATTTATCGTTGATTTTTCATATTTTTAATATTTTTTTAGTAATTTTGTCTGGATTTTTAAAGATTTTTATAACATTTTTTATGTTTTTATAGATTTTCTATTTTTCTTTTGTAATATATTACATACTTTTGAGGTGCAGTTAAAAATAGCTTACAAATTTCAAATCAGTTTGATATTTTTGTTGTTTTATTTAATTATTTAATTAATTAATTTATTTAATTTTTGGTTTTCGTATCATAAAAAATGTCTTTAATATATTTATAGATTTTTTTTTATTATTTTAGCCATTGAATTTTCTTATCATTAGTTGATTTTTCATAGATTTGTTTTTTTCTCATTAATTTTGTCTTGATTTTTAAAGATTTTAAATTAAATTTTTTTTAATTTTTCATAGATTTTCTATATTTGTTTTGTATAAATACGTTTTACTTTTCCTTTTAATTCTTTTAATTTTTCTTTCTTATTAATCATATATTCTTTTTATACTTCTTTAATTTATTTTTTTATACAATTTTCATAGATTTGTATAGATTTGTATATATTTTTGTTAGATTTCCCTTATATTTTGTACTGATCTTCATAATTATTACATATATTTTTTAAAAACTCTTCTTCGAACATAGTTTTTTCATAAATTTTCCACATTTTTGTATATATTATTTATAAATTACTCACCAATTGTGATTTAAAATATTCTCATTGAATAATAGTTTCTTAATGTCTTTGTGATAAATTATTATGCATTGCCTTTTCCCAGTGTAACCCGCATTTATTGTGAAGAGTTTCCTTTTATATTTAGTTGGGTTATTAGGGGGGCAGGCGGCGGTGTGGCTGGCGGTCAAATGCGATTTGCACAGCCGGCCGGGCTAGTAAATATTCATTATTTTATTTAATTGAATTATTCAGCAACTGCCGCAACTGGCAGGATGTCGGGATAACCAACTATCCAGGCTTATCCTGGACACAAATCGATTCCAATTGCTGGACATTGAAATGGAGAAGTCCAAGACGAGATGATGATGATGATGATGATGGCGGCTTTCCTGACAGTCCTCTGATTGAATTGAGTAAATTGCTACGATATCTGACAGGGAATATTGGCTTTAGAGGGTTGTTTTATGTTTTTGTAAGGTTTAAGTTAAAAAAACATTGATTTTGGAGGTTTTTGGGTTATTTGAATAAATAATTAAAGGGGTTTTTGCAGAAATACATTGAGTTCATAATATTACAAGAATAATAAATAATTTGCTTTTATGAATTGTTATACATTTTTCCAAGATATATTTTTCGGAAATAGTCCCACTGCATTTAGGGGAATCCCCACTGTGCCCACAACTCTCCGCTGGCAGCACCGCGAACGTCAGCAGTGCCCGATTCAATTACAATCAAGTTGGCAGCACTGGCCTAATGGCCGATACATTGCCACATTTCCCCTGCCCCCGCAGCGAACTTAATCGAAGCATAAAACGCAAATCGCAGCGACTACCGAGGCGAACGGCTCTCTTTTTACGGGCCCCCGACATCCTCCGACTGCCATTTCTGCATTTGTTTCGGCCCATTTTATTGTCTGTTAATATTTAATGCAATTTACGATTCATTTTTTACAACCTAATAACGCTCGGACGAACGCGACGACGAACTCCACGGACGTCTCGCAAATTGTTTGCCGGCCGTTACTCTCGCGGGAAAATTGAAAAGCCAAGAGCAGCAGGCGGCAGGCAGGCTCTGCGGAAAAAAAGAAAACAAATAGAGGCTGGCGTCAGGCGGCGTGAAAATTGTAAACAGTTTTAACTGTAAAGTCGAGCTTAAATTGTAAATGTAGGGCATATGGCAAGATGTTATTTTTATGGGCTTTTAAAGTTTATTTTTCACAGTTTTCTTTAGATTGTAGTTTCTTTGGCTAACAAGTTTAATATATAATATAAAATTTCGGAGACACAGCTCAGCACTTAAAGTAGCTCATAACTAAAAGTCCGCCCAAAAGTATACTATGATATTTACAAATTTTAAACTTTAAATTTCTAAATGAAGTAGCATAGTCTTTTGCAGATTTTAACATTTTTTAAAGTTAATTGAAGGTCGTTTCTAGTTGGTTTATTATTTTTATTTATTATTTTAAGGACTGAGACTTAAAACTTCGCCGAAAAGTATGAAATGATATTCGAAATCTTATATGGGAAGTTCTAAGAGTCTGTAGCAAACTTTTTCGCAGAAAACAATAATTGGAGGCATTTCCTATTGTTTTCTTACATCTTAAAATCTAAAAAATCAGAGATCCTGAAATTCTGAATAAAAATGTCTTCCAAAAGTATGCAATGATATTTGAAAACTCTAAAAATTAAATTAATACAATTATGTAGAACACTTTTAGACACCTCTCCAATTCGATTTTAGCCTAATCTTTGTTTCATCTTCCCCCCCCCCAGGCATGGAACACTACAACTCCGACTGCGAACCGGATTATTTACGTCATCGCGATCGCCATGTCCTGGAGAATACATCACCCGGCGGCGATATCCCACCAGCACCAGTCACCGTTCCCGTTGCCGCACCCGAGGTAACCTACGCCCAGCCGCACCAGCAACGCTCGTCCATGGGGTCGCCCATGAAGCTGGTCTCCACCGTCTCGGCGGGCAAATACCAGACCAACGCGAATTTGGGCCTCTTCCCGCACAGCAGCAGCAGCGGCAGCAGTGTCCAAAATGGAACCGGTGGTGGTGTTGCCGCCGTTGCCTCGCCGCGCAGTACAAATCCCTTCCTGAGCTCCAAGTTTGCCGGCGAGGATAATGCATTGGATAATGTACTGCTGCCGGCATCGGCCTCCTCATCCACAGCGGCGTCCAGCAATCGCAGTCATAGGAGTGGCGGTGGAGGAGCAGCCAGAAGCACATTGAATCGTCTCAGTGGAATGACCAATTCCAGCAGCGATTCCCATCATCATCAGCAGCAACAGCAGCAGCAGCAGCAGATCTCTCAGATGGCCGCCGTGAAGCAGCTGCTGCAGCCAGAGGACAGCGGCGATGAGTTCGTCCTGGGGCGAGGTGGCGGCAGCAACAGCAGCGGTAGGGAGTCGGAGGAGCCGCCACCGGAACCGGCGCCGCCAGAGATACCGCCGCGCACCCAGTCGCTGCTCATGTCCCTCCGCAAGCATTCCGACTACAAGCTAAAGTACGAGGAGAAGGGCGACCAGAAGCACGAGGAGTTCATCCCCACCAGCCAGCTGCAGAAGGGTGAGTTCAAGTCGCGATTTGGGATTTGTTTCTTTGGGATTTTTAATAATAAATATGGAATTATGGCTAAGGAAATGTTAAAGCAAGTTGCATTTTCCTAAAAAGTATGTTTTCTTAATGAATTTTTCGACAGACTTGGAGATATTTTTGTAGATTTTGTATAAAGTTGTCAAGCTTTAACGGTTTTGTTTGGTAAATGTGAGCCTTTCAATAAGTTTTGACTTCATTTAAAAGGGTTTAAATCAGTAATAAAACCCATTACTTGCCTAGTAAAAATTCCTTAATTTTTGTACAGTATTTTATTTTATTTTCTGCATAAACCCACTTCCTGTAAATTAATAACCACTCAATTACATTATTTTTAATTTTTAAAATGAACCTGCAGCATCCAAATAAAACCCACCTAAATATCTTGATTTTTAAGATTTACTTTTTATTATAATTTTTAACATGGGTTTTGTTTGGTAAATGTGAGCCTTTTAATACATTTTCACTTTATTAAAACGGGTTTAAATCTGGAATAAAAATGTCTTACTTTTTGGACAGTATTTTATTTTATTTTCTGCATAAACCCACTAAATAACCACTCAATTACATTGTTTTTAATTTCTAAAATCCACCAAGAACCTGCAGCATTTAAATAATAACCTCCTAAGTCCCTGGGGCTGGCTTGGGGCTGCATTGGGCTTTTACATGGCGGAGACCCCAAAAAATTAAAATGCAGGCTGCTGGTTTCACTAAGAGATTTAAGGCGTTTGAGTAGTGAATCGCCGAGATTTTTGGTGTGCCTGAGATGGTGATGACCATATTTCTGTGTAAATGTTGCAAGTGTAAGCTGAAAAACAAATTAGAAATCATTTAGAAATTCTATAAATTGAAATGAATTAATAAATACTTACACGATACCAAAAACGGTGTGAATTAGGATCAGTGCAGTTGTAAAATGTAGAAGTGGTGGCAAGGTGTCAAAGCCACAATGTTGTAGGAGGGAACGTAACAACCAGTCAGCTTAACTTAAATTAACTAAAGAAATATAAATTAAATAAATATATATATATATGTTTAAGTATAAATATTTCTTTTTACCAATTTTTTTGGTATTTTTGTAATATCCATATCCATAGAATAAGTCTTTATAGCCGCAACGAACATTTAGGGTATTTGTATTGTAAGCACTGCATTATTAAACTCGCACACTTTAAATATCAACTAAGGGAAAATAGTTTCTTATTAAATTGTACCAAATAAATACAAACAGAGACCATTTCTTACCGCCTTCAGCCCATTTCCAGTTCCAATTAAATAATTTGGCGGCGCAGCCTTAAATCAAAAACCAAACTCTGAGACGCTCGAGCGACGAATAACAAATAAACATGGCAACTTGGCCAGAAAATCTGAAAAAGACACACAATTTTGAGTTCACTTATTATTTCTTTCCTTTTTTTGTTTCACTTTTTTTTCACCTTTTTCACTTAAATAATTTTGATTATTTTTTGAATTTTTTGAGCCGAATTAGAATTAGTTGTGCTCCAGACGAGCTCTGGCTGCAAACTGAATGTATTTCAGTTGGGGCTCATAGACCAGCCAGTGACAGGAGCGTTTGTTCGATTTCAAGGAGAATGTGATCTGTTTTTTTCAAATTTTCATGGGTTTTTTCCAAATTGATTGCAGCAGGCTGAGGCTTGAACTAGCCAGTTTTGTAGCGAAACTTTTCATGATGTTTTAATTCCAAATTATACTTTTTATTGCGGAAAAGTGTCCAAATTAAATTTTAGGAAATATAAGAAGCCCTTAGTTATATTTTTAAATATTTTTGTTACCTATTTCCCATGAAAAAACAGAAAACCCATTGGTTTATTACGGAAAAATGCTTAAATTATATTTTAGTAAATATAACAAGCCTTTGGTTATATTTTCAACAAATTTTGTTTCCTATTTCCCTTGAAAAAAACAGAAAACCCATTTTTTTAGCAGCTGGGAATTATTTTCTTATGGTAATTTTTTTAGCTGGGAAATTTCTGGCAGGAAAAATTCCATCAAGGAACTTTAAAGCTGGGAAATAACATAAAATAAACCTTAGCTTTTAGTCCCAAGCTTTTCTTGCTTGAAAATTCGAACTTCTTTTCTATGTTTTTCTGTTCAGGCGAAAGCTTTGGTTGCTAACAGACTTACCACAGCCTGTTAACAGGACCTGTAGAGGTCGAAAGCCTGGGACATATTTTTCGAAAAGCTTTTAAAGTTCATGCTCCAAGGATTAAAATATTTCCTTTATTTCTGTTATTTTCTTACAGACTACATACTCAGCGACAACCTCCGTTCAGATCAACAGCTGAAACCGCTTTCACCTGGCGACTCAAATGGGTAAGTGAAGGCACATTTTTTATTATAAATTTTGAATTTATTTAAAAAAATATTAACCAGAATTTTGACATTCAAAGGGGATTTAGGAAAGGCTTAAAAATATTTAAGGCCTTGCAAATGGTGCAATCATATTGAAAATGTTTATTAAAATGTATTTTTCTTGAAAATAAGAGTGGCTACTGAACATTGTACTTATAAATGAATGGTTTTAGGTCTACTTGAACTTGATTTCTTGTAAATTAGAGTCTTAAATCTCTAGTAACTATTAAATTTAATTTATTATAGAAGTTATTTATGTAGTAACTAATAAATGTAAATTATTTTTATGGTTTTACTTGCTAAAAATATTATCTTTATGCCTGCCTATACTCTCCCCATGAACTTTTCACATTTTTTCTGACAATGACCTTGGTTTAATGATCATCTTTGTGATGTTACTGTCATTGAAACGCGGCTTAAATCCATCCTTCGTAGTTTTCTGAGGGAAAAGGGTAAAGGCTTTTGTGTGAATTTTTTTTTCTTTGGGACAATATTAAGGGAAAAATAGCGACGAAGGAACCTCCATGAGATGTCAACGTTTGCCCTCTAATCTCCGGCTGCGACTGGGGCTCACTTTGGTGCTCATGTTACCCCCAAAAACCGACCAGAGAAAAGGCAACAGATGCACTGAAAAAAATGTGACTTGAATTGGCATTGAAAAAATGCAAAGCTAACGCATTTGTTGATTACCTAATAAAGTGAATTAATAACAAAAGAGAGATTTATTTATTTGTTGCTTTATATTATTTTCCTAGATTTCTTCTCAATTTAAAAATGATTTGAAACGGGTGTCTAAAAGTATGCTACAAAATTGCATTACCTCGAAAATTATAACAACTGCGGCTTAAAATTTGGACTGTTGGGTTTTTTTTAAATCAAATTTATATCTTCACAAGTTTTTCTATTGAAGTAAAATAAATATATTCAGGATCGCTTTTAATTTTAAAATTATTTGAAATGGTCAAGACTCTAAATAATTTAAAGCTTCCAGCACAATTTTCTAAGGTTTCTTTCGACCTTGTAATTTTTAAAACTAGAAATATTTTTTTAACAAACCCCTTATTTTATTTATATTTCTTTCTGTGTGGTTTTTTCCGGAAGTGCAGGATAAAATGAAGCTGGCCTCATGTTAACGGCAATTAAATCCGCAAACTGGTTTTTCGCATTGGCATCCATGTTTTCCCCGGATCGCTGTTTGTTTGTTTATCAGCCAAGTCCCTTTGTCTCTGTGTCCCTCTGTTCCTCAGTCCCCGTGTCTGCTTGTCCCTTCAGTGTCCCTGTGTCCCTGTGTCCCAGTGTCTCGTATCTCATCCACAAGTGCAGTGCTCCATTGTAATCCCGGCCAGATGTGGAGACACCAAAGCCACAGCGCCAAACTTCAAAATGGCTGCCGCTAGACACTACTGCTGGTGGCCATTGGATTCGCCTTTTTTGTCCCCGAGTGCTCCGCCTGGTTTTCTCCTTGCCAGCTCCGATTTTCCATCCCTCCTCCCTCCGATTTTTCCTCGCATCTCCCCGGCCAAAAGATGTCCGTAGCATTTTGCGGTTTTGTAAGCGGCTTTCGCCTCGCATTTTGTTTGCTCTGCTCCTTTGGTGCTCCTCTGGCGCTCCTCCTGGATTTCCTCCAGCCTCTTTGTGTGTGCCACGCCCCTGGTTTTTCCTTCACCGCCCCCCACCCCCCCTTTCGAATATTTTCCCACCTGCCACCTGATGCTCCTGGCGTTCCAGTTTCAGTTCCAGTACCCAGAGTGGCTGTGTGCAGCATAATTAAAGAACTCGCTTGGAGATTACGTGGTTTTATAGGTTTAACCATTGCCATTGGATTCCCTGCCCCATGCTTGGCCTTCTCTACAGCATTTTCGAGGATTTTCAAGAGAGAGAGAGAGAAATAGAGATAGAGATAGAGAGAGACTGAGAAGGCATCGCGCGCGGAAAAGCGTTTCAGGTAGCCGAAAGTTTTCACCGCAAGACAGACGCTAATGTTACAGCTAATGATTGTGGAGCTGCCAGGACGTTCTCCTCCCATCCTCCCAGTGAATGGTAACACAAACACAATGGGCAGAGGCTTAAAAAGCGGCTGGATTTTCTTTGGGACCAGAGAGATGATAGTCAAGCGGTTTGTTTACACTAAATTAGAATGGAGATAGGGGGAGAGAGAGAAATGGATGTAGAGAGGGAGAATGACAATGAGGTAGAGATATAGTGAGTTTCTCCTTAATTCTGTGGAGATATTTTGAGGGAAAGGCGGTTCAGTTAATTATGTCAGGTGTAAGTAACTACTAGGAAAGTTAGAGGGAAATTTAAACACCTTCAATCCTTAAAGACTTGAAATCTAACTGGAAACTGCCTAAAAGTAGGCAGTGATATTCTCACAAAATACTAGAATATTTAAGTTTTTATATATATTAATTTTCATACATTTTGGATTACTCAAATATATTTTTATCATAATTCAAACCTAGCCAGAAGGGATTTAATCATAGGTATATAATTCCCGAAGACTTGATAACTCCCTACAAACTGCCTAAAAGTATGCAGTGATATTTTTAACTTCCCTACAAAAATATTAATTTCCCTTCCTCTTACCTCTTACCTCTTACCTCTTACCTCTTAATAACCCAAAAATAAACCCAACATTTAGTCTTACAAAAAGGAACACCACAAGCTGAACCTACCATCCATTATGTTGTCTCTGGCCCAAGAGATGAGAGATTATGTAGGAGACATGGCATATTCTATTAATGTGGGCGGATCATGAAAGTTTTTACAACTAAAACCGGATTGGAATTGGCAATTTCATGCTTCGCGGAAAGAGAGCTGCCATTTTTATGGCACATTCGTGAGCTTATTGTAATGAATTGCCTGGGATTTTTTTTTTCGAAACATTTTCTAGGGGAATGCCATAGAAGGGGGGCGAGAGGGAAAATCATAAGGGGAGGAGACTGTGGAGCATGTGGCATTCACTGTAATCATAATTTTATGTCCGTCTAAGTAGCTGCGCATGACGACTGTCAACGACACGGCCGTTATCCTGACCCACTGCCACAATCCTGCCGCGGACCACTCCCCCTTTTTGCATTATCCTGCACTTGGGAAAATTTGTGAGGGAAATTATTACAAGATTTTTGGAGTTAACAAATAATTGGGGAAATTTATAAATTATATTACGAGATATTACGAGCTTGTTGTTTAGCCTAAAAAAGAAAGAGTCTCTCTCTTGGAGAGTAAACATTTAAATTAAAAGAAACTCTCCCGCTCATTATGGCTTGTACATTGCAGGCAGAGCGGGCTAGAGAGCGAGATTTCGATCTCAAGAAACGGTCTCTCTCCGGAGAGCAAACATATGAAACTCTCTTAGAGTGCAGCTTGCAAAAAAAACTCTCTCGCTCACTGGGGTTTGTACATTGCCGGCAAAATGTGAAAAGGAGAGAGAGTTAGAGAGAGAAAAGGAGAGGCAGAGATCCCTCTAATAAGAGAGGAAGAGTAAATATGCGAGGCTCTCTCAGCTCTTTAAGCAAAAACAAACTCTCCCTTTCGGCATAGCTTGTACTAAGCAGGCAAAGCGTGAAGGACTTCTCTTTTCTTGTTTATTAGTTTCCATATTATTAATTATTTTAATCATTTTTATTATAATTATAAAATTCGGCTTGCCAAAATAATTTTAAACTTTTCCATTAAGAGAATAATAATGGCTTTTTCGGTTAGTGTATCCTCGCATCTGCACATCCTGTCAGGCAACGTCTTAAGCTGTCTGCCACACGTTGTGGCTGCCACAAATTCGAAGGAAGTGTGGCAAATGGGACAATAAGGGAGTGAAGTTGGAGTCCTGCAACAGTTAGCGGTCAATTGACTGCGCCGACTGGCCATCATCCTGGCCAGTTGTCTTTGGCAGAAAAATGGGTCTGCACTGACTGCCAGTCTGTCTGTTCCAGGAACGGCAATGGTAATGGAAACCGAGACCCCAAATATGACAGCAGGCAGGCAGGCAGGCAAGGCATTCCCCTTCCCTAAAAAGACTTTCTTTAAAATTGTTTGAAAAAGAAATAAATTATTATATGTCAATACATGTCAAGCTAACCGAACAGTTGAAATTGGCAGTCATTTTGTGGTTTTAAAATTGATTTATTAGGTGATTTATGCTTTTTAAATTATTTGTAGTATTATAAGAAGTGTCTTAATTCCTGGAAGATTAATTAAAAGTCTGGTTTGCTGTACAAATATAAAGCTTTATGCTTTTATTTAAAACTATTGAAGTAGCTTAAGGGCATATTTAAATTTTGTATTAATTGAAAGTTCGATTTTAAACGAAAATGTACAAAGTATCTTTAATTAACTTACCCAAAACTGCCCTTTCAATTGCCTTTTCTCTTACAAAACATTTTCATTTGTAGACTTTTCCTAGGCAGCAACTCGTTAACGAGTGAAACTAAGTGATTTAAGTGATCTTTTTGAGGGTTCTCTTGCTGGATCGTCTGGGCTGACAGTCGAAGATGTATGATGGAAATTAATAAGACAAGCGTAAACACTTGGAAGGAGTTTACCTCAAGAAGTGACTCAATCGTGTACCGGAAAAATCACCACCTCAAAAAAAGAAACCTTTCCCTTCCGTTCATTTTCTCTTTCCTTTCCTTTGCTTTCCTTTCCCCAACGCCCTCGCATTTCTTGCTTTCTGTCGATTGAGTGAGTATCTCACCGAGTGACTGGTTCTGTTCTCCACGGTTTTTGTGTGTTTAAAAAAAAAGGAATTAGTCCCAGGAAAATAGAAAAATATATATATTTTTTGAAAGGGTTTCGACTAAGAGATACCTCAGGCTTCAATGAGAGAAATCTGGGAAAGAAGCTCTGATTTCTAAAAGCAAATTTAAGACTATTGAGTAATAGATTTCCTAGGTGAACACCCTATGCAATATTAATAAGAAAAAACTAGGAAATATCAGCTCTTAATCAACGATCAATCCAAAGCCTGCAATATAATAAATTTCTTAGCAGTAAAACCTATGATAAAGCCAGTCAATCTTCATGTAATATGATCTCTAAAAAAACAAAACGCAGCAGATACTTTGAGAAGGTGTCCGAAAAATACGAAATGCTGTATACCTTAACCCTGGGCATCGGGGAAGGGGGTATCACAAGCGAGGAAAACCGAAACAGACTAATTGAAAACAATCATTAAACAGAAACTGAGACCTGGAGATGCGGAATAAAGTGGAGAGTGAGCGGAGCGGAGGCCTGGGCGCCCGTTTATGTGTATCACTTAATTATAACTGTACACACACATCCGCCGGGCGATATATAGCATCCAGAAGATACAGTTACACTGGAGAAAAAAAATATAGCATTAAACAATGAATTAGTTGCAAATTTGTCTAATTTTTATTCAAAGGGTTAATTGGATTTTATTAGATGAAACATTTAAATGTAATATTTTTTATAAGTTTAACAATTAGAAAAATAAATCTATTATCGATAAGTTGATCGGTGTTCTTCTAAAATTATTTTCTTTTAATCTTTTTTTATTAATTAAGTTTTAGTTATTAAGACAAAAATCTATAATCGATAAGTTGATCGATGTTTTTCTATAGAAATATTTTTTTAATTTTTAATTAGTTAAGTTTATAGTAGTTTCTATAAATAAGTTATACTAGTGCTAGAAGTATAATCGATAAATTTATCGATAAATTTATCCAGCTTTTTTGTCTTGAACCTAAAATTTTAGAAAAATCTGAAAAGTTATTTAAAAAATATATAATTATAAATGAACCGGGTCTTCATAATGCTATTAAGGTGGTTAATATCGAAAGGCCTATCGATATTTTTATCGAAATTCTTCCACCAGCATTTTTTATATAATTTAATTTATTTTAATTTTCATATTTGTAATATTCGTACAATTTATTATTAAGACATTTTTTTTTCTGTCTAGAGAAAAGAAAAATATTAACATCGATATTATCGATAGTTTATTTATTTTTATTTAATTTTTGTTTTCATATTCTATTATCAAAATTTATTATCAAGAGATTATTTTTTTGACAAGAGGTAGGAAACAAATTAATATCGATGTTATCGATAGGTTAATCGAAGCTTTTTCAGCTCTTTTTAGCTAAAGGTTTGATTTTTTTCCTAGTTTCCATACATTTGGGTATAGGAAAACTTTTTAAATTTCCATATTAAAATATTAATTTTTCAATTAATAATACAATTCATTTTCCAAGTCTGCCCTTTCTCCCAGTGCACATCTGCGAGATACTACAGCTCTGTGGGATACTCGCCTGCGTTTGCTTATCCACTTCATTAAAGGAGTTGAGTTGCGCGCCGAGACGAGCCGAGTTGAGTTGAAAAGGTGACTGGCGGCGGCGGCGGCGGGCCTCGGGATCGGATCGGGGGTTGCTGAAGCGATATGGGATATATTTACATATATATAATATATACAAACATATAAAGATGGAATGCCCAAAAGCAGTAGGAGTTGACCGCAGAGACGTCCCACTGTGAGTTGGGTTCTCTGGGGCTCTTCAGACTTTAGACCTTCGTCAGCTCATCGCGGCTCACTTCTTTATTAATTATGCAGTTTTTTTTTGTTGTTGTTGTTTTCGGTTGGACTTAGCGCTGGGCTAAGTCCGCGATTTGGGGCGCCCTTCTCTTTCCCATAATTTCGCGTAATTAGATTCAATTGTTTAATTGCCGACTGATTTGGCTTAATTGAATTTGTCTCTGCATGTCACAACAAAGTTGAAAGTTCAGCGGCAATCAGCGGAAATCGTTGGCGAAAAGGTTGTACAAATTATGTTTTTACGAGATTTTAAGGGAGTAAAAAATATGATCTTACTTGGAAATTATAGGAAATTATTTTGAATATGAAGAATGGCGAAAAAATACATTTTAAGGGCCATTTTAATATTATTTAATGTCGTATAAACCTTTTGAACTCATTAAAAAAAGTTTAATGTTCAAGAATATGTTGAAAATAATTGTTTTAAAATTATTTAGTATACATTTTACAGCTTAATTTATATAAAATTATAATACCTGAAGCATGTTTTTACCTTTTCATTGAAAAATTTTTGTATCTTGTTAGATTTTCATTGAAAATCTCTTGATGAATGGCTGAAAGTTTTCCATTATTTGTATTTGGTGATGGACTATCCCCGGCTTACAAGATATATATTTATATTCATATCGGCCAACCGAAACGGATCAGCTTACCAATAACAAATGGCCAACTATCAACTATAATAAACGCAACAACAATATGCGGGCCCACGCAACAACAAGCAGCAACAAATACGAAATGGGAAATTTTCAAAAATATGTTGTCGTCTTTTCTCAAGTGGTGGCGCTCAAAAAAAAAAATTAAAGAAAATGGGAAAACGTGGAAGGGGAAGTGAGATCCCATCACTCATGTGAAATTCATAAATTCACGCCGCCAACGCTGCAATTAATCTAAGGCCTCGGGCACTGAAAGAAATTGGGAAACAAGGCATTAGGAAATTGTTATTAAAATACAAATAGGATAATATATACATATAATTATAAAAATGTATAAATAAAATAGGTAACAAGAAAATAACATAAATAAATAAATATAGAATTATATAGATAAAATAAACATAAATCTAAGGATACTTATGAAAAATATATATTATAATAAACAAAAAAAGATGCAGGGTCCGTAAATAATCATTTATAAAATAAATAATATAAATTTCATGGAGTTTTATGATTTTTTTCTATTATTTTCGAAGTAGAATTATAAACAAAAAACATTTATGGTAGATATAAATTATTAACAACAAAAAAATAGACTTAAATTTTAGTTATTTTTTATTATTTACTTAGTTTAGTGTTCTTAAATATTTTTTTAGTTGCATTTTAATTTTTAAATTAGTTATTTATTTTGTTTTGTGTGTTTTTTTATTTTTCCTTGAATTAGCTAAGAAATCCTACAACTAACTTCCACTTGTTTGTGATTCCTAATTTTTCGCCGTGTATGATCTCCTCTCCTTTCCCACCTTCTCTCTTACACCCTACAAGCCTTCATGCTGTCCTTTTCTTATCGCGCCTGCGCGACAGCTGTTAACAGTGACGCCGACTGCGCAGCCGCCGCCCGCTGAGTTCGTTGATTGACCTTATTATTGCTGTTCTTGTTGTTGTTGTTGCTGTTTTTGTCATCTGCTGAAAGAGAAAGAGAAATGCGGCCAAATGTCGTAACTGTTAACGCCTCCTTGGCTCTCTTTTGTTTTTGTTTTTGTTACTTGCGGTGTCACATTACGTGGGAAAGGGAGAAAGAGAGGGAAGAGAGTCAGACGATCGGCCAGTATAAGACTTTTCTCCCTCCTTTTATATCTTCTTTTGTTTTTGTATTTTGCATAATTAATACCCATAGAAAAATGCACGAAAAAATAAACTCACACACGGCTTAAAAATATGTAAATATTGTAAAGCCCCAAACTTTATGGCAAATCCCGAAATAAATCGCCAAAAAATGCAAATGCAAATCCCTGGCAACAAGTGTTCTCCGAAAGTTAGCCAAGTTAGGCACCCGTATAAGAGTGTGGCTCCTGGCTATAAAAAGACTGTTATACAGTGGCATACTAGTGGCATACCAAAAAGGATGTGTCAAAGAGAGGCAGAGAAGTGTAAACAAGAGCAGGGGACCCGAAAAGAGAGTTGGAGTGTGAAATGTTGAAAGAGATTAGGATTAGGAGTAAGAGTTTGGCTAAGAGTAAAGTAAATAGTTACATAAAACTAATAACATGAATTACTTCCTACAATAATAATAAACAAAAAAAAAAATTACAAATAAAATATGAAGAAAATATTTAACAAACAAATTACAAATACAAAAAATATTAACAAGCCCTCATTTAACATAAATATTTCATATTTATGATTTTAAAACCTCTGTTTATTAGTTCAATTAGTTTAATAAAAGACTGCAAATATATTTCTTAAATATTAAGCAATTAATTGAATAATTTATCAACCCTATATAAAACAGCTGTTGCCCAGTTAACTAAAGACATAAACATAACATAAAATTACACAAAAATCGTATAAAAACATATCAGCAAACAACAACAGAAACCTGTAGCGGCTAACAGACTGTTGGCCAAATCCTGTTTATAACAGTGTGACCCGCTCGCTCTCTCTCTCTCTCCCATTCCTTTGGTTTTGTTTTTTTGCAAAAACTGGTTTTGCCAAGAGCAAGTGAGAGAGCACAGGACAACAGAGCGAAGTTAGCAGAGCAACAGCACAGCATCTCTCTGGCTTACAGCATCTCTCTCTGGTTCTGTAACAATAAATAAATAAACAGTAAATTAAATAATTAATTAAAGGAGTAATTTCCGACCCTATAAACCCTATATATTCTTAATCAGCATCAACAGCCGAGTCGATCGAGCCATGTTTGGTGGAATAAAAAATTTAAAAAATTTTTTCGTAATTTTTATTGTTAAATTGTTGAAATTAACAAAAAAAAATGCGAAAAAATTAATTTCAAAATAAATTAAAATTCAGTATGCAGCTTTATTATCCTTATAAAAACTAACTCAGAACAGTTTTCCGATTCCAAATTTATGTATTTTTAGCCTAGTTATTGTATTTTTAAGATTTAATTTTCCCAATAAAATGATGGATAAATATTTAAATTTTAGTACTACTTTCGGGGTATAATAAAATCAGAAGCCTAAAACTCGGTGAAGGAGTCATTTGCGACCATATAAATCATATATATTCTTAATCAGCATCAACAGCCGAGTCGATCTAGCCATGTTTGGTGGAATAAAAATTTTTAAAAATTTTTCGTAACTTTTATTCTTAAATTGTTGAAATTGACAAAAAAAAAAATGGGGAAAAAATTTATTTCAAAATAAATTAAAATTCACTATGCAGTTTTATTTGCCGTATAAAAACTAACTCAGAACAGTTTTTCGATTGCAAATTAATGTATTTTTAAACTAGTTATTGTATTTTTAAGATTTAGTTTTCCAAAAAATTGTCCTATAAAATTATGGATAAATATTTAAATTTTAATTTCAATAAGAGGCACAAAACTCAGTGAAGGAGTCATTTCCAACCCTATAAATCATATATATTCGTGATCAGAATCGACAGACGAGTCGATCTAGCCTTGTTTGGTATAATAAACAATTTTAACATTTTTCAATTTTTTTTTCACTATTAAAATTAAATTAAATTTAAAAAATTTTTAATTTAATGTGCTAATTTGTTGCCCTATAAAAAATTACCTGAGAAAAACTTTCCGAATTAAAATTAACGCATTTTTAGCTTAGTTATGGTCGTTTTTAAATGCAAGATGCAAGGCGCTTAATACATTCTTTCCTTTAAATAGTTCAAATATTATGGTAAAAAGCGACCAAATTATGAAGGCAATTAAATTACGACTAATAAATAGTACGTTAATTCTGCTACATTTTAATCAATCTAAGCATTAAATATTAAATACAGTTAAATAAATAATAACTTAATGTCCTGTGAACGCAATAAGCTAACAGCAACAAACCAGCAGCGGTCCTAACAGCGCGCCCTTTAACAGCACTGCACGCGAGAGAGCGCAAGAGAGAGCGAGACTGCGGGAGAGCTAAACGCCGGTGTACAGCAAACAGAGAGCAATCCTCCCTCGCAGTGCAAAGAGCGCAGCGGTGGATGGCGGCAGCAGAAGAGAGCGAAGCCTATAAGTACGAGCCGCAAACTTTATTTTTTTTCAAAATTTTCTTAATTTTCCAACGCGACGTCACGGCTCCGCCGCGGATAACGGAAAAGTCGTAACGGAGTGCGACTTCGAATTTCCACACGACGCGACTACAACGAGCGTGTGTGTGTGCGTGCGTGTGAGTGTCTTCTCGCGCGCCGTCTCGCTTGCACTCGCAACCGCGTCTCCAGTCTCCTGCCAGCGTTTGTGCGTGTGTGTTTATATGTTTATAGCGCGCGCCCGCCCGCCACAGCGTGCGTGTGTGTGTGTGTATGCGTGCAGGCAGCGTTCTTCTTCATTTTTGTATTTTTTCCTTCGCCATTTGTTGTTGTTTTCGCATATTTTTTGCCTTCAACGCAAAGTCCTTTTCGGTTCATAGAAATGCTTTCCTGATTTTTCCCCGCTCCACGGTTTTCCTTTTCGGTTTGTTTTCGCATATTCATTCGTCCATGTATTTGTTATAAATTCCTTTTTTGTGTCGCAATTTTTTTCAAGTGCTCAAAGTGCCACAGAGAGAGAGAGAAAGAGAGAAAACGTAAAGAAATGCAAAACGTAAAAACGGTAAATGCCAAATAAATACCAAAACAAATACGAAAAGAAACGGATTACAACTGTTTTTTTTATTTCTTGGATTAATAAACAAGAATAACTTACGAATTTTTGGATAAGAACCAAGCAACAATAACCACAACAACAACAGCAACAACGGCAGCATCTGCAGGAAGCAGCAGCAACATCACTTGCAACAATTGCAAGTTTTGCCAAAGGAGGAAGCAACAACAACAAAATGTAGGTCACTAAAAGATACAAAAAATATTATGAGAAAAAAAGAAGAAAGAAAAAAAAACAGTAAAAGACAGTAACAAAGTTAAAAAAATCATAGAAAATACAAGACAAACAACAACAACTTGGTAAAAACGCGTTACGCTTTACATTTTGCTTAAAAATAAAGCGAATTGTGATTAAAAAATAATACAATTAATAACAAAACATTGATAAAATGAAAGGAGATGATATTTACAGTATAATTAATTGATAACAGAAAGGATGATAATATATACGGAACAATTTATTAATAAAAGAAAGGAAAATAATTTTAACATTCATTTTTCACATTGATTGTCGAATTTAAGGATTAAAACTATAGGCAAAAATTAGGTTTACCTTTTAATTCAAGAATTATTTGAATTTTATTAGTTTTATAAGAGATTTCGTGGGTAAATTATTAATAATAAATAACCCAGAAAAGGTCTTTTATAAATTGTTTAACAAATGAAAGAATACGGAGTTGGTTATAAAATTAATTTATTTTCTATGGAAAAGAAACAAAATATGAGACGGGGAAGAAAATTAATAATAGTAATAATAGTTTGAAAGCTGAATTTCTTAATAAAATATTAGAAGAAAGCGTTTAAATATAAAATATTACAATAGATCATTCCTTGCTCAGAAAAATAACCACTAACTTTATTATTTAAACACCAGTAATATGAGAACAGATCTTTTAATTATTAAATTTTCCAATAGATTATCTCTTGAAAAGAAAGACAAGTATTACAGAAAAATCTGAAATAACAAATGAATAAATGGATTAAAAATGATTTATTTTAATAAATCTTTTAAATATAAATCTTTAAGGAAAAATCTTGATTATACAATATATATATAATATATATAATAATATGAGAATAATTTTTTTACTAATAAGTTATTTTAATAAATCTGTTAAATAAGTTGAGAATAAATTGCTTTTAAACCCATTATGGGTTATTTTAATAAATCTATGAAATATAAATATTATAAATATTATATAAAAATATTATTGTAATACTTGAAAACAAACATTTGAACACCTTAAAATAAATAAAGAAAATAAACCTACAATAATATTAAATACTAACAAAATTAAAAAGAATTTAAGAGACTGAAACTAAACTCATAAAAATAACAAAGAATAACTATTATTGATAGGAGTTCAAGAACTTAAAACAAAATAAATACCGACTTCTTTGGGCATTTTTACACAGTATTAAAAAGTAAATATAAAGGCATTTTTCCACAATAACATATCCCAAGGTACACAAGCTTAAAACTGTTTAAATACCTTTAATAAGAAAATAAATAACTAACTAAATTCCTACAAGGAAAACATACATTTTAATCCAGTTTAAGCTTGAATAAAGTTCTTAACTTCAGGTTTAAACAAAGTTCTGTAAGCATTTCAACAAATAAATATTACAAATGCCTGCCAAAAACCATTTTATAAACCATTTAAAGCACTTCCCAGTGCAAAATGAACAATAAAATAACCAGAAAACCAAACAAGTGTAAGCGAAAACGGTCATAATAATAAACAACAATGTATTAGCTAAACATTTAAACCATAACTCAACCTAAAATAAATATTTGCAGTGGCATTAATAAATTCAGGCGTCAACTTCAAACGCTTTTGACATATTTTCCGTGTGTGTTGTGTGTGAAAAAAAAGCCATAATTTGTCTCTGTAAAACGGGGAAATACCCGAAAAACATTAGCGAAAATGCCAAACATAGTTAATAATTTATTTTCATTAGATTTTAGTGTGTGTGCGATGGGTGTTTAATGTTTTTTTGTGTTCTTCTTGTTGCCCAATTATGTGCCGGTTTTTTTATTATTTTCCGCCGCTTTACAATTTCATTTCATATTCGGTTTTTTGCACATTTGTTTAATGAACAAACGCAAATGGTTATTGCTGTCTTCTATGACTCGGCTCCCATGTGTTGTCAAAATGTATCTTTTTCTGTATCTTCTCTTTGGGGGCGCCCATAAATCAATGCCGACGGCAATCAACGGGCCTGCTCCGCAGGCGGATGGATTTATAGGCATATATAAACGGGCATATAACCAAGACTAATTCTTTCCCCTTTCTGGGGATCTTTGGATTTTTATTTTTTAATTTTTCTTCTTACATTTTTTGCGTTTCTGCAAAACTCCCGGGACAATGTGAAGTGATTCGTGGCGATTCGCAATTAGGCAAATTGTTGAGAGAGTCTGAAAAACGTTCGATTCAATCAGTCGCCGGTTCTTTTTTTTTCTTAAGGCTTAATTGAATGGTAAACTTTATGAAGATCATAAATTGTGCAATTTAAAATAAGCAGCGGAGGGATTTTATGCTTAGGTATTGGAAAAATGTGTGATTTTGAATATTTCTGCTAGGAAAATGAGAAACAAATATATTTTCAAATATCAAAATAGTTAAAAACTAAAACCAAAATGTTTAAAATATGTTGTAAAACTAATTGTTTTTAATAAAAAACAATCTTTTGTGTTTGTTCTTTTTGTTTATTTGAATTTTCTAGAGCAAAACAATACAAAATATGGTAATTTTCCATTAGTATCTTGACAGATTTCTTTATTATTTTCTTTGCGTAAAATGCATTATGGCTTTGAAATGTTTATTTTAACCAAAGATATGTTTCAATCAGCAAGTCACAGTTTATTTTGGAATTATATATAGAAGCAAGCGAAGGCCTCTGCTGGTAATTTGTTTATTTCAACAACTAAAGCGATTTCAAGTATGTGAGAAAGACTGTATCTATGGGAAACAATCTTAGCTGGTTATTTTTTAGGACATCTCCGTTGAAAATTGTTTAATAAGTTGTTACTTCAATGAATTTGTAAGTGAAATACCCGCTGAAAGTCTCCCAATTTGAAATATCCATTTCAATGATGAACTTCTCGGGTTTCTCGACTGAAAGATACACCTATACGATGCCTGGCTGATCCATAGAAATTCCAGCAGCTGTTTCTGCGGCGCTGTTGCCGCTTTTCTGGGGCAATAAAAGCGGCTTAAAACCTGCTCGAAAAGTGCAGAAAAATCAAAGGGACGCAACGAACTGATGTTCTCTTTTTCCTTTTCTCCTCCTCCTGTAAATTTACCTGCTCAGCGCTTGTATTTCGCACAGCTGTTGTCTGTTTAACGCCACAAGAAGAGCGACATAGAATTGTATCTCATGGATGCAAGACAGGTAATGGAAATGGAAAATGAAACTTTATAGTAGTAGAAAATCATAAATAAAATGTATTAAAGTAAAGTAACATCCAGAGATAAATTCTATTATAATTCTAAACTATCTCTGAAAATTATAAATGGTTTCCGCGTGCCACTGCAACTTTTGCACATATTTATCTTTGTATAAATGTATCTTTATCTATCACTGGCAACAGTGTAATCCGCTCAAGTGCTCAAATTAGTGCAACAAAAATGTCAAAAGTTCTCGCTGCCGCGCCACTGACTGACAGTCCGCGTGATGAGTGTATGCTCGGTGTATCCGCAAGATGCACTTGCAAATTGCTGTAGTTATAGATACAAAAGCCGAAATAGCAGCCCAGGATTTTGGCCAACTGAAGAGGGGGGCCTGAACAGCGGCGGCGGCAGCAGCCACTTGAGATGATTTATGATGCCAGTCAGCCTCACAAGTGCAGACAGCAAAAATAACAATCCAAAAAGGTTTTGCCATTGATAGCTGGCAGCCCAGAGGCTGAGGGGCAGTCGGCAGTCGGCAGTCGGCAGGCAGCCTCTCCAGAAACTCTGGGACCATGATGAGGCACAAAACAAAAACGCAGGCAAGAGCCAGGAGGAAACACGAAGAAAAACATTGAGAAAATAGGGGCGTGGAGCGGTGGAATAAGAGAGGTTTTTGCTAAAGTTTTTTCTTGTTTTTTTCTGGATTTTTTTTGCCCTGTTGCCAAAAGGTGTGAAGCACCGTAGAAAACCTTGAATTGAAAAATTTCAAAAAACTAACTAGAAATATGCCTGCAAAAATATTTAGAGAAAAAAGAATCAGTGATAGAAATGAGAAGAAATTAGAAGAAAATTATAGGAAAATTAACTAGGAAAGTGCGGGTAGAATTTTGTAATGTTAATAAACAAGTTTTTATAAAGTTTTCTTATTTTATTAAGCTAAAAAAATAGAAAATTATATTATATGTATTCTTTGAAAAAAGAGAGTAATCAGTTCTTAGATAATTTCCCAATTTTAAGTTATTTTAAAGGTAAATATGGGGTGAAAGGTATTAAAAACAAGGCAGAGCTAAGCAAAATCTTTGCTTAAAATAATATAAAACACTTCTTACCTTATTTTTCAAGCCAGAACTGAGTTCAGTTGAGCCTCAGCTGAGGCTAGATTTAAACTGTTTATATTTTAGATAAAGGATTTACTAGATTTGAGATACTTTTTCAATTGTAAGTTATTTTAAACATAAATATTAGGTAAAAGGTTTGCAAAACCCAATTAGGGTGAAGGAAACTCTTAGATAAAATAATATACAGACTCCTTTAAATATTTCTTATACAAAAACTGAGTCTAAGATTCCTTTGTTTTAGTTAAGAAATATGTTTTTAATTTCTGATAAATTTGGGGTTTATTTTGGGTGATATTTTAAACCCTTTTAGATTTATTCTCAGTGCTTTTTGTATAAGTAAATCAAAAACAAAGCTGCCGGGAAGGAGCTTGGCAACAATGACGCTGCTAAAAAACCAGAAGATGGCCAAGAGAAGGAGCAGCAGAATGGATTGGATGCGAGATGCTAGATGGAGATGGAGATGGTTCCAGGTTGCAAGATGGGGAATCTCTGGTCCAAGCCAGCGTTTGGTCATTACCGTCATGCCTTGTCATAGACAACATCGTTTATTTTCCAAACACTCGACGAGGACTGCTGCTCCCTGCCGCTGCCTCCGAAAAAGAAAACCCCTCTCTAAACTCTACTCTAACCGTTTTCACACCTCTCGGACAGCCTTACCTGGGGCAAAGAAAAAAGAGAACAAGGAAGGAAAATATATAGGGAAAAATATAAGAAAAATACTTGACTGATTTTGCGTTTCTTGTTCTGTGTTGATTTTGCATTTACACTCGAAACACAAACTCGCAGCTAGATTTATTTTCCATAATTATTGGAAATTTATGCAGCAAGTTGCCAATGAGACAAACAAACCATAAATCCCCACAAATCGTTTCCAAATGAATTGGAGCGTGTGGAAAGAAAGAAAGAAAGAAATGCGGAGTGATAAAGGGTGCCACAATCGTAAATCGTAAATCCTCCTATAAATCTCTCCCCTATCTAATCTTTTTCTCTCCCCAGAAAGACAGCCCAAATTGCTTTTCGCCTAACCAATTAAACAAATTCAAAGTTGAAATTGAAACCAAATCAAAATGTAATCAAATCGAACTAATAATAATAATATCAACTCGAGCTGTGAAGAGCAATTGAAAGTTTTTCACCAAAATTGGAAATTCGATAAGAACCTGTTGAGGCAAAGGAGGACAAGGAGTTTGAGGGGAGTCTCAGGGATGATGCCCCAAGTAGGAGCTAATTTGCCTGGCGGCGGGCGTGTTTAGCATTTAAGCATCTCCACAGCTCCACAGCTTTTGCAGCTCTCGGGGGTTAAGTCATTGGGGGAAAAGCCAGCGGGAAAAGTGCCACTCCAGAAGTCAAGTGGCTGTGGCTGTGCCACACGCGTGTGCTGCAGCAGCAGCAGCAGCAGCAGCATCTCATCTGCTCTCTCAGGACTAAAAATCGCAGAAGCGAAAAGTAAGCAATAAAAATAAACCCAAGCGAAACGAAAATGCAGGCAACGGCGGCATAATTAAATTTCAACATTCAGCGCTGCTCAGCATCCTGTCGCAAAAATCTAGAGCAACAACAGTGCACAAATAAATAAATATAAATGCAGATGCAGGTACATACCTTATATACGTGTCCTTGTACCGCTTTTAAAGCGTTCGCTTCTTCGCCTGACAGGAAAATGCTTTTCGCCGCACTGCAAAAACTCATTAAATGACAGCAAGGCACTGCATTTTTCCTTTGGAAAAGTTTGCCAGAGCTGGGCTGGGGGTTGCCAAACTTCTCGCTAATGCCAGTTCTTAGTTGGGCCGCTCGACAAATTCCCTGTCTTCTCTATTTTTTTTTTTTTTTTTTTGTAAACCGTGCCAACTAATTGGATGGCAAAGCAGGCTTAATTCAATTTCATTTTCCCATAGTTAAAGCGACAGCAAACAGATGAGAGTTAAGAGCTAAAAGCCAGCAGTGTCAGACTGCCAAAGATGCGTCCTTAATAGTTGTGCAACACTGGCTTAGGCAAGAAATTAGGGGAATATGTTTATCTAACACTGTTTTTTAGACGAAAAATAAAAAATTAAAAGGTTTCAGGGGGAAATTTCTCTCTCTTTGCTTGCTTAATAATTGTGCAACACTGGTTTACCCGCGAATAAAAAGAAAATTAGTTGTACAACACTTGGTTTAGTTGAAAATGTAAGAAAATATGGTTTTAAATAAAACTTATTCTTAATTGCAATATTTCGGTAGAAAATTTAAGAGAATACGAGTAAAACAGTGTTGTTGAGTGGTAAATGCCACATTTTTCATGCAGCTGTTAATATAAAATGTACACAAGTTTAATCAAACTTAAATATATTCCCACTTAAAAGTACAAAAAGTATCCATTTTGATTATAAATCACCCGAGGAGCCAGAAAAAAAAATATTTAAAAAAGAAATCCGACAAAACGTTGCAATTATTTTGTTGAACTTTTTCCGAGGAAATAATTCTCGCGCGCCTTTAAATCATTTTCATTTGGTGGCTTGTGTTTTATGGGCCGTTGGTTTATTGTTTCTTAAAATGTATAAAAATAAATGAGCTAAATTGTTGCTGCTCCTTGGCTGAAGTGATTTGCCTGCTGCCCTAAAATGGCAAAAAAAAAAAAAAACACCAAAGCCAAGAAGCTGAAACAAAAAGATGCCTGGGCAAATTTTTCACATTTTATGGGCAATGTTTTTTCTCCGCTGAGCGTGACTTTGGTTTTGATCATTTTTATTTTCCAACGCACACACACGCGTGCTGGTTCATACATACGTATATTTAGGGGATATATATATACGCATTGCATATTTATGGCTGAAAATATATTATGCGTATAATTGTTGTTGCCTCGTCGCCAAGTTTTCACTGTTTTTCCTCTCTCGTTTTTTTTTTTGTTGCTTCCCTTTTGCACCTTTGCGTCGTCGTTTTGTTGAATCAATTACAGGCTGTGCTCCCTTTTGCCCAGGAAAAACAGAAAAAAATGGTAAGAAAAGCTGTAGGAAAAGTGTAAGGAGGAGCAAAGGAAAATAGAACGCAGACAGGCTGGCAAAAATGGCAAATTATGGCACCCCAGAGATGCGCGATAAAAGCCCATTTACTTAAACTGAATATTTATTATTCCTGTCGCTGCCACCTACTCCCCCCGGCCCCCACTCCTCCTCCTTCTCGGCTCCTGACTGCTCGCCCATTTCCCATTTCCCATGCAAAACGCTTGACTTCTCTCCTTTTTTTTCATATGCCGCCGCGGGTTTTTCTTTTTTTTCCTCCTTTTTTTGCCGCCCAAAAAACCAACAAAAAAAAGTTTGGGGTGTCATAAAGTTTGGCCTCCGCGCCAAAGTTTGATTGAATTGTGTGGAGGGGACAGCGACTTAGCTGGGGAACAACTTGCCAGCCGAAGGAAAGCCACTTTTTAAAACCAAAAAGCCAAATCGAAAATCAATCTATAAAGGAAAAACTATATAATTTTATACTATATTATTCGTAAACGTTTCTTAAAATATTAAAAACAAAGTCTGAAGACCTCGAAAAATAGGTTTTACCTAGTAAAATTCTCTCAAAACCTTAAAACATTCTAGGAAAAAACTTGAAACTTATAAAACTCACCAAAACTTTCCTAGTTTTGTATGAATTGTACATTTTAAATTACAAAATTAGGAAGAAATTAGTCGTAAATATATTTTTAAATTATTAATATGCAGACTAAAACCCTCAAAAAATATTAATTATTCAGTGAAACCCTCAGAAATAATTAATTACTTATAAAAAACAACATAACCCTGGAAACATACAAGAAATTCTGATTCCTTTGGCGTATTAAGGGATTAAAAAAATTAAACATATTTTAAAATATGGAAATGTAGACTAAAATCCATAAAATATATATATTTTTTATACTAAAGTACTAAAAAATATGTATTTCTTACAAAAGTACTAGAAAAATATTTATTTTTTACTAAAACTTGTTAAAATAAATAATTTCTTACTGAAACCCATTGAAACCCTCATTAAAATCCCTTAAATCCTACAAAACTCAAATAAACTCTTCTAGTTTGCCGTAGATTTGATATATTTTTAAATATAACCCCCTTAAGTTTATATATATTTTCTTTTTTGGGAATCCCCTCAACAGATAATTGAACAGAAACCTTTTGTTAAGAATATCCTTTGATTAGAAGCCCCGATTTCAGTTGTTATCGCGCCCGCAGCCAGGACACTCGATACCCAGAGTGAAATTCGAGTGCTGAGGCGGGGAAATTCAAGAGATTCTGGCAAAAAAGCCACACACACAAAAGCCAAATAAATATAAAGAAATTAATGAAGTAAATGATAGGGCAAAAATACATATACATTTTTATATATATATAAATCAGGGCGGTGGAGCCGAAAGCGAAACCGAAGTGTTTCATAATTTTCGAATTCTAAGCGCCGCCACCGTCGCCATCGAAAATTCTGATAAGGCCGCAAAGGCAAAGGCAAAGGCAGTCCCCAAAAAGAAATGCCAAGGAGGGAGCCAAATACAAGGAGAAAAAAATTAAATAATTTATGTTTTATGTGGCACAGGAAGCGCTGCCTTCTGGGGGTTGTTCCGAAATAAAATAAAATAGACAAGACCAAGGAGCAGAGCAGAGCAGAGCGGAGCGGAGTGGAGCACTCAAGTGATTTAGGAAGTGTTTGTCTGCGTTACGCTTGGTTAGTTGATAAAAATCAGTCGACGCTTTTGTATTCCTTTGGCGTTGGTCCCCGGTTTGGGTTCCCCTGTTTTTGGAGGCGTGTTTTGAGTGGAGAAACAGCAGGGTCTCAGCAAGTCTGAGTTTGAGTCTGAGTCTGAGTCATGGTCGTCGTCGTCCCCCTTAATTGCATCGACTAAATTGCATTTTAAGCTCTCCGCGTTTCGTTAATTTCTGCACCATTCGGTATGATTTATAAGGCCACGCCCCAGAGTCCAACAAAATGCAAAAAGAAATAAAGATTGGCAACAAAAATCGGAGAATCCCTTTCAAGGTAAAGGTAGTTGAATGTGAATGGTATCCGTGAGATCTCTGGCAAGATTTTATCTGCAGGTTGCATTCGGACGCGAAAATATCTGTGGTTAAGCTTAAATTACTTGTTTTTTATATCAGCAGTTTTTGGTTGGGCATTTAAAAATGAAATTGTAATTTAAAGATTTTTTGCCAAGGGTTTACGAGTTTATATATCAAGAAAACATGATATATTTAAGCTTAAACCTGAATCTGAAGCTTACAAAATATGATAACTTGAGGGATTTGATTTATATTTAAGCTAAAAATAATATATTTTAGCTTTAAACTTTAAGCTAACGCTTAAAAGTATATTTATGAATTCAAGAAAAATCTGTTTAGCTTAAAAAAACCTAAGGGAATTCTATAATTTTTTACATAGAAAACCGAAAATCACAAAGAATAAACTCTAAACTAATCTCGCCTTTTTTAGGTGTATCTGTGGGATGTACAGATCTCCAAATTGTATCTGTAATCTGTTGGCTGTCGTTCATTCTCATTCTCGTTCTGCTTCTGGTTCTCCTTGGCTCGTAGATTGCATTATTGCGTGCCAAATATGAATCAAAGAACGGAGAACCGAGAACGGAGCACTGAGAACGGAGCGTATCCACAAGATACTCCCGTGGACGTACACTTCCTGTGCGGTTTTCGGTGGAGCACAGCACAGTTTAAAGTGCCATTAACCCACAATTGCACAAAAGCCAAAAGATACACAATCTATTGCTCTTTTTGTCGTTCGTTCCACACTCTCCTTTCGGGGGTCAGTTAATTGCAAGTTTTACTCGGCTGCGTGTCAAAATATCATTTTGTGTGTTAGATACATTTGTTCTTTTGGTTTTTATTTAGTTCCTTTTTATTTTTTTTTTTTTCTTCTCTTGTCTTTTTGTGGGCTGTGGCCATTAATTGTGGTGGCCTGTCATTTTGCGGTACGAATCTGTGGCTAAATACTGTGTGTGTGCCACCTCTACCTACAGATACAGATACAGATACAGATACAGATACAGATGCAGAGATATACAGAGATACACCGCTATAGATACGGATGCGGATGGGTCTGTGACAACATTTCAATAGTTTTTGTTTGGCTTTGCGCCTTCGGGGGTTGTTCCTTCCATTGGGTTGGCATCGCGACCAGCAGCTGCCGCACAGCGCCAGGATATGCCGCACACACAGGACACCTTTGTCGCGATAAATTTGAAATAATTTGATGCGTCTTGTTTTATTTGACAGGCAACAAATTCGTGGCCCAAGGGTTTGTGAATCATCCCGTTCGGGGGTCCAGCCTGCAAAATGTAAACAAGTCGCCAGTCGGCCAGGCAATTAAAAGGAATTTCAATTTAGACTCTTTTTTGTTTCGGGGATATTGTGTTTGTGGACAGTTTGGATGGCAATTTATAATATAATGACTTGAATTTGTATAAATGTGCTTTTATTTGTTGGTGTTTAGTTAGGGAAAACTCTTCATCAAACCCCTAACTCAGTTTACATTGTGTTTCGAATTTTCCAGGACATTTGATAGTCGTCACACCTCTAACTTCTATCTTCCTTCGGTTGCTCCTTTTGTGTTTTCCCATGTAGGGAAATTCAATTTGTAGATTAAAATGTACTCCCTTGTTGTGTTTGCTTTGTTTTCCCCGTAATAGCCACGTGGGGGGTTTTCCTTTTTTTCCCTCAGCTTTTCCTCGGGGGCATGGGGCTTGTGGTTCCGTTTCCAATCGAGGGCGCGTTTGGTTCCTTCTTAGTCTCTCTCCATCTTGTTTCGTGCTGCGAACAATTTTCAATTAAAAACTAAACGAAATCGTAATATATATCGAGGAGCCGAGGGTTGGGTTTTGTGGGGGTAAAATGAATTAAGGAATTAGCCGAGAGTTGAATGGGAAAATGGGAAATTAGGGAGAGAGGGTGGGTGGTGGCTTGATTAAAATTGATTGAGCGTCTATGCAAATCAGGCGGGGATTATGTCGAAAATGGCCATCAAATATAAGGGTAAACAAGGGAAAATAATTAACAAAAACCCCGCGACTGAGTAAACAAAAATATTGATAAAAGATATCAAAGTAAACAATGAGTTTGAATAATTTAAGATGCGTTAAGAGAGTTGAATTAAATAAAGGGGTTAATATATAATTAATACAAAATATGCATGTAAAATATTTATAGTTTTTTAGGGTGCATTTAATGAAACTAAATTAAAAACTAAGGTCCCTAAAAATTCCTATTATTATTTCTGACTTAAATTAGAGACATTTTCTTATTTAAAAAAATATAAAAACCAATCAAAAATTCAAGAAAACCTTCAAATAATTATATAAAATAAAATCTATATATATCTCTATGCCAAAAATAAATCAATTTTAGGTCAAAAGGACAGCTTGAAATGCTTTTTATAACTAAACAAAATGCCCTGCTTGTGAAACCTTTTGCGATATAAACTTTTCTATTGCCCCAAGACTTAACTTTTGACTCGCTGCAGCCACTTTTCTCGCTTAATATTTGCATTATAAGCACTTTAAGCCATTTAAACTTGCACCAAACCCCGCTTATTTTTATCTACAAACCCTTTTCGCCAAAAAAAAGAAGAGAAAAAGAAATACAAAAAACGCAGTACAAGAATAAGAAGTAAAAGGGGTTGGTAGTGGAAAAAAAATGCAATTTCCGCACAGACGCACACATTTTCCGGCCAGCAAATACATATAAATGCTTTAAGGATATTTTATATATATTTATATAGAAAGAGATAGAGAGGCTGAGGAAGTGCGCGAATGGGAAAACTCAATTTCCAAACTAAATTCAACTAAGAAAAAATAAAAATAAAATTCAAATAAATAAAGTAGGAAAAAAGGAGAAAACTCGTGTGCAGAAATTGTGAAAATTGTATTTGGCAAACGCATTAAACTTTCATTTTTCTGTCAGGCCAAGGATAACACAGCCAAATAAGGCGCCGCAAATGCAAAACGAGAAAATGGAAAATATATATTAAAAAAAAAAGAATCAGGGAAAATAGAGGAAATGCACTCACTATGTGTGTGTGTGCGGGCAAAAGATATTTGAAAATCAAAGCGAAAGTTCTCGGCTTTTGTCTGTCCGCAGGATTCAGGATCCTTCCACGGGCAAACTTTGCTTAGCTCTCTCTCTCTCTCTCTCTCTCTCTATCCCCATCTCTTTTGCTGCCTCTATCTCCCTCTCTCTGTCGCTGCGCCGAAAAACTTTTGTCATGAATTGAGGCTGGGGAAATGTGCGAGAAAAACACATCAAAGCAATCAAAAAGTGACGCCAGAGCAATTGAAAACTTTTCGCATGAAAACAAAAAATCCAGCCAAAAAAACAATGAGAAAAAAGTCGCAGAAATTACCAAAAAAAAAACAAAACGAAGACGCAGAAAAGGAAGGAATAGAAAATGCAACGCATCAATGCATTTTCCCCGACAGTTGGAAATCAAAAGCTAAAGAGTCAAACCCACCGTTTTCCGCCCAGTTAATGGCTTTGTTTGCCATGGCCATCAGCCAAAAAAAAAAAAAAGTAAATTCGGGAAAAATAAAATAAAATAAAAGAGTGCAAGCCAGAAAATGCAACTCCCTTCATTTGTTTCACTCAAATAATGAGGTTTCCCTAAAAAGAGGAGGTTTTTACCAAGTACAGCATTTATTAGGATTATTTTAAACTGAAAACTAACAAAATCTTAAATAGAAAATAAGGCTTAAGGCATTGATAGATATATGATCCCTAAAAGTCAGAATATTATTTCTAGAAGTACAAAAATATTTATAGTTTGCTTCTTTTAAACAAAGCCGAGGTTCTACTTGGAAATTTCCGTAAAAAAGTCCTTCAAATAAATAGATTTTTGTGAGTTAACAAGCCGAGAGATTTAATTACGTTTTATACCCCGAATATAACTCCTAAAACTAATAAACTTACATTATAAACCTTGGCTTTTGGACCTCAAAAATACCCTTTTGCTCATTTAAAAGTATAAAAGATATTTACTGAATATATATTCTCTATATATATATATATAATATTTGCTGGCAAGCCAGCTTAATGTTCCTATTTTGCCCAACTTGTGCTCTCAACTTAAATAATTTGCGCATAAAATATAATTTAATGCCGGTACCGTTCCCCCTTCCATCAACTTGCTTGTTTGCCTGCCAGAAATTTCAACCAGAGGCGGCGGCTGTTCAGGGGGAAAGCTAGGGGGGTCCTTTATGGCACCCATAGCTTAGGCGAAAACGAGGTCAAATGCAATGCAGACGCGTGCCAATGCGAGAGAGTCTCAATTTGGCAGCAGCAGCCAACTGTAGCGGCTATATAGCACATGTACATGAACATGTACATATATATAGGGGACTGCTGCCACCCAACAAAACCCCCTCCTGGAAAATAGACACCCACAGCCACCCCCTATTTCCTGCAGATGCATTTGCCTGGCGTTGAGATTTACCCGCTACACACAATATTTCATAAAGCCGGGAGAAAACTTTCGAGGTTTCAAGCTTTCCCAGCAGCTGCAGCTGCAGGAAAATGCTGGCGGCAGGAAAATGCCTTGGCTGCAATAAATGCAGCACAGCTCTAACATGGAATTTTCATGGCAAGAGGCAACATTTTTCCTGTATTGATCTAAAAGTCATACGAGCCAAGGGTAAATATGCAGGGAAATTAATCAGAAAATAAAGTAAGAAATGAGTCACTAGAAGTTTTACTAGCTTATAAGTTATATAAATATATATATTTTATATTTATGTACCTTTACATAGATGGAAAATAGCACTTCCCTGATTCATTCAGCTATTAAGGGTACCAACTTTCGCCCTTATAAAGCGGAGAGAAAAGAGATCACTTTCATAACTTCCGCATGCTGTGGAATGTTTTGTTTTGTTGTGGTTTTTCGACGGCTGTAATAGAGTCATTTCCACTTCATAACCCCTATTACAATCACCAATAGGCCCCCTAGTGAAGTCTAGACTCTAGGCTACACTTGAAAGTGCACAGAAAAAAAGTATAGTTGAAATGTTATAAAATTTAAGTATAAATATAAAAACATCGAACAATATAAATGAATATAAATGTATACAGATAAATAATAGTGAAAATAATGAAGAATATAAATAAATTTGGTTAAATTTAAATCAATAAACATTTAAATAGATAAATATAGATCAATAAAGATGAATAAAGATGAACAAAGATGCGCAAAGATAAATATAGATGAATTTAAATGAATATGGAAGAATATAGATGAATATAGATGAATATAAATAAATCTGGATGAATATAGATGAATTAGTATGAATATAGAATATAGATAAATTTACATTGAAGTATGCCCATAGATAAATATAGATCAATATATTTATAGATGATTTTGGGTGAATTTGGATGAACTCGGATGAATTTAGATGAACATAAATGAATATAGGAATATTAATGAATACAGATGAATATAGATGAATAAAAATGAACAAAGATGACCAAAATGAATATAGATGAATATAAAAAGAAATGAATTTGGGTGAATTTAGATGAACAGAAATGAATATAGGAATATTAATGAATATAGATGAGGGCAGTAATGATTTTTCTATTGATAAAAATACAAATAAAAACTGTCTAATAATATTCCTTTCTTTTTTCTTTTTTTTTTTAAATAGAAGATATATTTTTCTCCCTGCACTTCCTTGATCAGATTGATGCTCTAATTTAGATCCACACAAATATATATATATATATATATATTATATTTGTATCTATTGCACCGAGAGCCTGGGTTCAGTGCTTTGTTGTCCCGTATTTAAATAGCAAATGATTAGCTTCAATTGGCTTCAATTGCGTATGGACTTAGTGCCCAAATTGATACGTATTCCGAGCCGAATATAAGGAGAGATATAAGAAGTCTCCAGGCAAAGCTCTTTCTCCTCATTTCACCCAAACGGAGAGGAGGTTTCTCGTTTTGTTTGTCTGAGATAAAGCCCAAAACGCGCGGCGGCGGCAACGTCTTCTCCCATCCCGTCCGTCCGTCTGTCTGACTGTCTCATTTTCTATCTGAATCGCTTTTGATGGGATAAGTAGTTGGACGCAGAGATGGGGAGATGGGGACGGGGTCCACATCACGCACATTCATTTGAAGTAGCTTCACTTTCAGCACTTTTTAAGAGAGTCTCTGCCTGAGCCGATTGAAGTGTCTGGCAAGTTAAATCATTTGGAAATTCGAGGGTTTTCCTTCTTGACTTGCGAGCAGTAGTTTGGCTCTGGCTTATACCGAATTTAAATTGAACAGATACAAAAGTTTCTCCGCCGGAGCAGAACTTTTTATTACATATATTTTCGTATAACTCCGCCGAGTTATTGGGTGTGCAAATATTTGCATCATTATTGGGCAACTTTGGAATAATGACTTTCGGGAGTTTGTCAAGTATTTCAAGTAGATTTCTTATCTCTCTTCTCCTTGGAAATGTGACTTGAAATTCAAATTCATAAATCTCTTTCAAGTTATTTAGAGATTTTTGTATGCCCACAAATAATATAGAGAAATAACTTAAATGAAGTAAATATCTGTGGTATTGCAGAGATTATTTAGTTAATTTATTATTCCCCCCGGAAATTCCTTGCTTAAATATTTTTAATGATTTGTTTCAATTTAAGCATCGGAAATGCAACGGAGCATCCCCGTGACCTTTGGCTGTGGAGAGATGGAGAGATGTGTGGGTTGTGCAGCAGATACAAAATGCTGTTGAGATACGGATACAAATGCCGGGGCTGCAAATGAAAAGTTAAACGTTGCGTGCTGCGCCTGTTTATCTTACGGATGCGCCCTGGGATGCATCACTCACTCAACTCGAGCATAGCATTTAACTCATTCGTATAAAAGATACAAAAACCGCGAATGTGCACCACCACTACGGCTGTCTCTGTCGCTATCCCGGTCTCTCTGTATATCTGCCGCCGTATCTGCATCTGTGTATCTGCATCTGTGAGATACACAGTGCTTGAACAAACAAATGGGAGAAGCCTCTGTCGCTGCAGCAGCGGCAGCAGCTACTTCTGATTCTGATTCAGATTCAGATTCTGTTGCCGAACCAACTCCTGCTCATTCATGGCGTTGCACTCGATTAAAAATGTTTCGTGTGTGCTGCACCCTTCCCCGCACTCCGACGTTTTCCTCAGTTTTCCATCGTCCCCGTCCCCGCCCCTTTTCGGGTTTTCCCCCGTTTTTGTTGTCGCTTTTGTTGCAGGAAGTGCTCATCTTCATTTACTTTGTTGTCGCTGCCGTCTCCTGACGTTTTTCGGTTTTGCGGATGACACTGTGTATTCGGTTTGTGTTCTGTTCGGTAAAGTTCTGAGATGTACTGCAAAAAAAAGTTGGGTAGAAAATATTGCATAATATTCTGACTTTGTTAATTATATTTTTTAATATTTTATTTATTAAAAATTTTAATCTTTTATTCAGAGCCTAAAAAAAAACATTTTCCATAAGAAAAAGGAGCCATAAGAAGCCATCGCTCTCTTTTTCACCCTTTGCCTGTAATGTACAAGCAATCACAAATCAGAGAGTGAGAGAGAGAGGGAGTTGCATTAGCTGCTCTCTGAGAGAGCTTCAAGTTGCGTTGATCTCGTTTTCGCTTTCTCCCTCTATTTCTCTTTCTTGTTTTTTTTCATTCTCGCTCTTTGCAACCATTCGCAACCTAAAGAGACATAGAGAGAGAGACATAGAGAGAGACAGAGAGAGAGACAGAGAAAGAGAGAGAGAGATAAAAAGAGACAGAGAGATAAAGAGAGAGAGAGAGATAAAGAGAGAGATGGGGAGAGAGCGATATAGAGACAGATATAGATAGAGATAAAAAGAGAGATAGGCATACAGAGAGAGAGAGAGATATAAAAAGACATAGAGAGAGAGAGAGATAGAGAGAGATATAAAAAGACAGAGAGAGAGAGAGAGGGGAGGTAGAGAAAAAGGAAGAAAGGGAAATAGAGAAAGGGGAGAGACAGAGAGATTTCTTAACAATATTAATTTCGTTATTCAAATGCATACATTTTTCTCATGGTGCACAGATTCGGTTTGAGATTATTGCCAATTTACAAGCCGCCTGTCCCGCTTCCACACTACCTACACCCGTCTCGCTCTCGCTTTAGGCACTCTGCTAATTAAATATCTATGAATGGCGGTCTTAGCATTCTCGTGTGTCGTGTATCTGCAGCTATATCTCCGGCAATGTATCTGTATCTGTCGCCCTGCTGCCGCTGCTGCGTCTCGTTTGTATTTTAATTTAGCATCTCTGAAATTGCCACAGGAAATTGCTTTAATTCCCATTGAGTGTTTCTTGTTGCCGAAAAACCAAATTGCCCCTGTTTTCCGTCTGTTTCTCTTTCTGCGGTTAAGAGCAAGATTATCCCCCAACCGCACACTTTTCGAGTGGATCGAACTTTTGCGTGAAACTTTCCTTTACTTGCACGTATATCTTAAATGCTTTTCATTAATTTATATCGCGAAATGCCACAACAAACAACCCGCAGAGCACACACAGAGCAGAGGGATAACTGGGTTTTTGCGTGCAGTTTCCGGTGAAGACATCAATCAATGCGATTAGAGACAAGAGCGAAAGTGAAACTAGAACGCGACGCATTAAAATCCAATGGCCAATTCTAGGTTCTTTGGGGGAGGGACACACCACACACACACACACGCCCACTCGAGAAATCAAAGAAGAGCCAAAACACTTGAGCTCATTTCCCAGGCGCGCTGCTTTTCCCTTTGATCTTTCTTAAGAAAACCGAAGGAAGCCCCTTGTGTGCAGCACCGCCCAAGGAAAAACCAAAGGGAAGACCCTGGTTGGAGTGGGTTTTCGGGAGAGGGCCAAGGAAAACACATCGATTGATTGGTCAGCTTTTATTTTTTTTTTTTGCGTAGTGGCGAGTGTGTAGATGACTGGGCGGAGCAATTGAAGTGCGAAAACCGAAAGAAAGGCAGCCAAATGGAGCGAAAATGCAAAGGCAAACCCGAAAACCAAATGCCAAAAGTTTTCACTGAATTTTCTCAGGGTTTATGCGGCCAAATTTCGGTGTGGAAAAGTGTTTATTAACTTGTAGAACTGGAAATATGAGAAAGAAATTACATTTTTAATGGATTCATTTAGAATTATAGTAAAAGAATTATTTTTATTTAATTAATAGTGCATTTTGAATTAATATTTATAATAAATATTTGTTTAGATTTAAAAAAGCATGAGTTTCGGACTATGAATTACTTTTTTAAATATTTTATGTTGAGGTTTAAATACTTCGACAGCTTTACCCTCTTATTAAGTATGTAATCCGATTTAAAATATTTTTAAATACTTGTATACTTTATTTTAGCA
The DNA here is from genome assembly GCA_008042635.1 of Drosophila nikananu. Taxonomy (NCBI): domain Eukaryota; kingdom Metazoa; phylum Arthropoda; class Insecta; order Diptera; family Drosophilidae; genus Drosophila; species Drosophila nikananu. The sequence continues at coordinate 15,478 of VNJV01000125.1, read as the reverse complement.
TTTTTTTAAAGAAGTTTTAGCACATTTCTATTGAATTTAAAATTAATCTGCTCTTTCTGCAGCTATTTATTGTATTTAAATTTAAAATTTAAGCTTTGTGAAATGGCTTCTTATTTTTAAGCTTTCTGAGGTATTTTCCTGGACTTAAAACCTGAATTTTAAGCCAATTCTTTATGGTTTTTCCTTAGCCACGCATAAACTGCTTCATTTTGGGTCATTTCTGCTATTTTTATTTAATTTCTTTGGCCAAGGAAACAACAAAAGATACAGTCACTGGCTCCAGATACAAGTGTACGCTGGCACAGATACATTTTTACGGGCGAAGCGTGAATTGCTCCCCAGGGAATTGGCGTTCCATTGGATACACTTCGATTTGGTAGATTTGACAATGCGCAAAGTGTGTGTGTATCTGTATCTGTATCTACAGCTTGCAGATGCCAGGCATTTCATTTCATTTCATTTGAATTTAGTGGCCATAGTCGGCTGACTAATGATGAAAGTGTGACCCAACTTTTGGGGCCATTTGCAGGATGCCAACGCCGTCGTTGTTGTTGTCGTCTTCTTCGCAATTTATTACAAATAATATATCATCCCATTCCATTTCGGTTTGGATTTTGTATTTGGTATTTGGGTTTTCGCCCTCCTCGCTCTCCTAGGATTTTGTCCAAAAGTTTGAGTTCGTTTTCAGTTTGGCATATTTGTCAGTGTGGCATTACTAATTGGTGATTACGAGCGGAAGTCGACAAAATATTTGATGCTCTTATTTCTATTTTGTAAAACACATTTTCGTGCTCGTTCTGCTCTGTCCCTTTCCTTCTGGCTCGTAAAAAAAATAAGCAGGAGGACGGAAAATTCAAGTGGCTAAATTTAAAATCGAATGCCCTGCTGGTTGGGTTAAGCTGTATCTTCATCGGGTTGTATATATATCTGCTGCATATCTGCGCTGTGCTGTGCTGTGCTGTGCTGCTTTTCATCAATGGACTTGGAATATCTGGCCGGGTGCCAATTATTGTTGCAAGTCTCCATCCACACAAGAAGTTGTCAAGAAGTTGTGAGTTCTTGGGGCCAACTGCAGGGGCTGCTTGTGTGTACGGAAAAATGTTCATTCATTGCAAAAAAGTCAGCCAAAATAAATAGCAAATGGTGGAAAATGGAAATTAATTTGGGTTGGGGTATGGAAAGTGTTTTTTTGAGGGAAAAAAGTTGGGGCATTGCCCGCCTAATTACAGGCCTTAAACGTAGATGCCAATCAACACTTTCGCTGCACCTGTTTTACCCTGGGAAAGTAGCCAACATTTAGCACATGTTTCTTGGAATTAATATATAAATTGTACAGGAAAACATCTTTTAATAAAAACCATGTTTAAAAGCAGGTTATTATTTCATAGATTTTAATTTTTAAAAAATATATTTCCCTCTTAAATAGATTTTAAAATAAAATTCTAAGCTATGATAAGACTTTTCTGGCCTGTTGCCTTTCCCATAAAACCCACATAACTTTAGAAACAAATTTGTTTCTAAAATCTTAAGCTATTTACCTTAAACCCTTAACATTTTTTCCCGCCCATCATATTTTATTTAGATCATTCTCTCCATTCTCCTTGTATAAGTTGTTTTATTTACCATACACAGCGCATTTTATGGCCTGCATTTTCCACACACACTTCTCTCCTTCTCTCTGTTATTTTTGTTGGCTTTTAATAGTCGCCAGGGAGGAGGAGGAGAAAAAAGGAAACTAAAACTACAACTGAAACTGAGACTCGGAATGGAAATGAAAATGCTGTTGTTGTGGCCTGTGTCTGTGATAATTATTATGGCGCTCTTGACGCCTTTATTGAGTGTAAAACGTTTCGCAGGCGGTCGCCGCGGATGGATTTGTATATGCAGATGTAGATACATTTCAGAGAGTCTGCTTAACCCTCTCATTTCGTATGCAAAACGATCGTCGGCGATAAGCCGATCAAGATCGAAATCTTTAAGCCAGTTACAAGGTTTTCTTTTTCGTAGTTTTTTTTTGGTGGGGCTTACCAGGTAATAATATCCCCCTTTTGTAGCTCTTCTCTTCTTAACGATCCATGTGTGTGGCCTCCCCTCAGTTTGATTTCTTGCTGGAAAATTGACCGGGCTTTGGCTTGTTTTAAATGCAGCCTCGTTGCCGGTTTACTGAAGCGAAACTTTTCTTGGATTTAACCCCCATCAGAGACACCCCAGAGCCATCGACATCGACATCGACATCGCCATCGACCATCCAAACCAATTTCTGTGACCGCTGAAGCGACAAATAAATTGTATAGTCTTTTTATACAAAATTGTGGCGTTGCAAGGGGGAAAATGGGAAGAAATCTACGAGATATTTGTTGAGATTTTTAAGAAAAAATAATCTAAAATATCTTTTGAACAAAAACTTACAGGGTTTAGCTTGAGATTTAAGAGAACATAAAATAAAATTTAGTTTCAAGTAAACCATTAGTTTTTTTACCTTTGCAATGTATTTTTATTATATTTTTGTTTTTTGTTTTTACAATATTTTTAACTGAATTACAAGATATTTGTTGAGATTTATCATAAAAACTGTTTTAAAATATATTTTGAACAAAAACTTACAGGGTTTTTTCTTGAAATTTAAGAGAATGTAAAATAAAATAAAGTTTCAAGTAAAAAATCAGTTTTTTGTGGCTTTGAAATATATTCTTATAAATTTATTTTGTTTTTATATTATTTTTAACTTACTTACAAATAAATTAAGAAGTGCTTAAAATTTTGTTTTTACCTACAAAACTATTTAAACTTTCTGGGGATTGCCTTACTTGATGTGCTTTGAGGCTAAAATTTATTTTTACTAATTTCTTTCAGTGCAGTCTGCCTGTGTGGGTGGGGCCCACAACGAGGGGCAGGGGTGGGAGCCCACTAGAGCAGACAAGAAGTGTAGAAAAAAGGGTTTGGGTTTGGGTTTGGGTTTGGGTTCGGGATGATCATCATCTTGCCTTTTGGGTGTCTCCGTTTCGTTCGTGTGGGCAGATCGACGGATCGCCAGATGGATCATGGACTCCGGAACCCAACTCTTTTCTTAACAAGCTGTCAGTCAGTCAGTCAGTCAGCCCTTTTGACGGGTTGTTTCAGCTGGAAAATGAGAGAAGAGTTGGGAGTTGGGCTTCGAGTTGGAGTGCCAGTCGAAGAGGAAGTGGAAATTAGCTCGAAATCGATGGGAATCATTGATAGATGCGCTGAGTTACACAATCAACTGCCCAGAGCTGGGGAATGGATTTATTTCAAGACCAGCAAATGGTGGGAATAAAAATTGTAAGACAAAAACAGGCATTACACAGACTTCATTAGGGTGTTGTGTAAGCTCTTCCAGGGGCTTTAACTATTACATTTAATACTCAAAGTAAATTAAAATAATTCGCCTTAATTAATTACAATAATCTAGAGGATAAAACTCTCATATTTCCTTTAATAAAGCTACTTAAATGAGGGGATTACATTATCTCTTGATTGACTCTGCCTTTTTGGGCCCATTTTGGGTTTTTGGTTTCGGTTTAAGAAGTTTAAGGATTTTTGGTTTTGTGGTCCCCATTATCAGCTCATGACTGCATGCAGATTTTCCGCCCGGAAAAACTTTTGCTACACACACACACAGAGAGTGCCCCACAAATGTATAGAACTCGTCAGATGTCTAGAAGTTTTTTGGCCATGTCAGAGGCCAGGTTTTCCAGCCCTCCCTCGCTTGATAAGCTATCAGCTCACCGTTCTCCCTCTTTCCCTCTTTCAATGAGATTAAAATCTTTGAAGACATTTTATAAACATGAAAAATGTGCGTCAACTAAACTAAAAATAACAAGAGAACCCGGAACACGTTAACGTTAGCTGAAAGACAAAAAGGAAGTCGAAACTTTTTAAGCAAAATAAAACAAAAGAAAATGTAGGGAGGGAAAGAGGATGTTCTTATTCTTTTCCAAAAATGGCGGGCATAATAAAGGTTAGTGCCCTGCTTCCTTTCTTCAGCGGAAAATGTTAATATTTATTGAAAGCATAAAATAGAAACGCGACACAAACAAAGTTTTGAGCCGCGTCTCTCCTTAAACTTTCCTTTATTTTCCTGTTTTCCTTCAGCTTTCCAGTACCCATTACAAGAAGATTTTATAGGGTATATATGACGAATAATCATTTAAAATTAGTTTAATATTTTTAAAATATTCATTTGGATATTTTAAGGGTTGTAACTAGAAACTAGGCAGATGCTGAAAGGCTTTTCCTGGCAGTTAAAAGTTTTTTTGGCTGCTTCTCCGGTTTCAAAGAATAAATTTACTCAAAGGTTTTTAATAAAATGTTATTTTGTTTTTAAAATATATAAATTTAAATTATCAGAAGCCTTTATTTGTAATTTAAGCACATTTACCGGGTATTTCATAGTCTTTTCATTCGTCTCCTTATTTATTTATTTTATTTTTTTATTACAACATTAATAACAAAGGCAAAGAAGTAAAGTGCACACACATAAGCTTGCATAGACATCATAAAAAAGTTAAGCTCAAGATACGAAGATACACAGATACACAGCTACACACACACACACACAACAAAAGAGCAATTTGTTATTTAATGAAACTGAAAATGAAATAAACTCGCAGGCAAAAAGCCAGCGCAGACGGCAAAAGCAAAATGTATCTGTAAGATGAAAGCATTAACGCACAGAATGCTAATATCTTATGCACACACACACGCGAAGATACGAAGATACAAAGATGTGTGTGCCACATATAAAGATACAGATATATGGGGCGCTTCTGGGGAATTACAGCGGCCTATGAACTGAAACCGAAACTGAACTCTCAAAGCCAAGGCGAATCCCAAACTCAACTCGAAGCCGAAGCGGGAATAGAAACTGAGGGGGGGAAAAAGCAACAGAACTGAATTTTTGGTGTCTCTTTGATTATTATCAGAGGGGCACTGCAAAAAATTTGAATATTTTAAGGCTTTTTAAAAATATATTTAAGCCTAAGAAATACAAACATAAAGCTGGGCATAAAATAGCTAGAAATAACCTTGAGAGAGATTTATCCAGGAATACTTTGCTTTGAGGTGCCCTAGATTTTCTCCAAGTGCCACACACAAACACACTCACACTTGGTCACCCATTTGTATCTTTGTATCTGCATCTCGCACATTAACAGAGAGAGGAAAAAAAAAATACAGAAAAAAAGAGAATAAAGTTAAGCTAACAAAGCGAAGCGCCGAGACTCAAGAGAAGGTGGACAAGGCAGTTGGCAAGGGGGAAAAGCCGGGAGGGGGTGTGGTGCAGGAAGAGGGCTAGGAAAATGTATTTGGGGATAAGTGAAAAATGTTGTAGGGCAATTCCTGTCGTTTATGGATTGCGACAAATGAGCAGCAACCAGGACAGCGAAACAAAAAATCTACAAATCTAATTGAGTAGAAAAAGATTTAATTAAACAGAAACTAAATTAATTACAAGCTCAATTTAAAATAAAATGTAGTACTCTTTAAATTGTTTAAATTGTAGAATTTAGTTTTATATTTAATTTGTTAAAATAAAATAAAAATAAATAAATAAAATAAAATGAAGTTAACATTTTAAATAGTTCTTAATAATTTGTGGAGATTTTCAAATGTATAAAATCATACAAATAAAGGCAAGACAATTATTTTATATGGCAAAAATGCATAATGAACATTATTAAATAGATAAATAAACCAAGATTAAGATAATTATAAGCGAAATTAAAATTAAAACCAGTTAACAACGTCTACTAGTTCCCATTATTCTTTCTAAAGATTTTTAAAACAAACAAAGTGAAAGCCCTTTTAGCAAGTCCCCTTATTTTATTTCACATTTTCTGCACTCATCAAAAAAATCCATAAAAAAAACCTATAAACAATTGTATACTCTTCCTAAAATTAGCAAACACACACATTTTCTTGTTGTGATCATAAAATCTCTCTCAGAGTTCTTCGCTCTTTGCCATCGTTAAAGTCGGGTAGAAAAAAAGACAGTCAATCAGCAGATGTGCAATATCTGTTTTCTTTTTCCAGACTCTGTAATTATGTAGGTGTGAACACTCGCCCTGTGACATGATCATCAGAAGGGGAGGGAAAGGGAAGATGGAGCAGAAGATGCTGCACGACCCGAACCATGGCCCATAAATTTAAAAGCAATAAAACTTTCAAGACAAATAAATGCGGCTTCCCTCCTGCAATTGTTGCTTGCTTGCAACATAAATCTCGAGGCACGCAAAATATTTAAACAAAAGGGGAGACGATGACGACGCGTGCGTGCGGTTTTCCGATCTACTCTATATAGTATCTGTATCTGAATATGTATCTGTATCTGGCCAGACCTTGAAATGCACACAAAGAGCGGTGGGAAGATATACACGCACACTTATGACAGGGGCGTTAATTTATGTGAGACTGCAGTTTGGATCAACACGAAATGAGAAGAAAATAAATAAAGTCGAGGGATACGTATGAGGGGGTATCGGTGAGGGGGATACGTAAAGGGGGATACGTATAGGGGGCTTACGTAAGGGGAGTATAAATTAGGGGGGCTACGTAAGGCTATATCCAGGAATACCCCTTCTTCTCTCAGCTCTCTGGGCGATCATTTGCGTCATTGCCATTGAGGATCGGCGATCTGATTGCGTGCCACATCTGGAATCCTCTGCTCTTTAAATATATATACCATATATGCATATATCTGTGCCAGATTGGAATTATCGTTCGGGGGGGAATGTTTATGGGGTCAGTTGGAATATTTATGCCAGATTTGCCAAAGTCACAGGGGTTTTAATTAACTAAATTTATAAGAAAGCAATAAATATTCAAAGCAAAGCCATAGAAAATTCATGTTACTATGGTAAATATTTTTTGTATATTTACCAAGATCTAGTTTTAGTTAACAGATTTGTAAGAAAATTATGTATAGGTTCTTATATTGTCTGTGAAAATTTATAAATAAGCTAAAGAAATCTTCTTTTACTAAATATTTATTTATATATTTACCACGTTTTTTTTTAGTTAACTGATTGTAAGAAAAGATTGTATAGGTGCTTATATTTTTTGTAAAAATTTATAAATAGGCTAGAGAAATCTTTTTAAATTAAATATTTATTTATATTTACCAAGTTCAAGCTTAAATTACCAGATTGTATAGTTGCTTTAAAAATTTATAAATCAGATAAAAAAATCTTCTTTAATTAAATAAATAAATATTTACATTTACCAAGTTCAAGCGTAAATTAAAAGATTGAAACAAAATTATATATAGTTGTATATATTTTCTCTAAATATTTAGACCCCATTTTAAACTTAATTAATTTAATACTTATACTTCAGGCTATAATTACCAAAACAAAACTCAAAGATGGTCGTAGTCGTATTTGTTTTCCTTGAATATTTTTAGGTATCCTATACAAAAATCTTCTTTAGTTAAATATTTTTTATATTTAAGAAGTTCAAATTTTAATTACCAGATTGAAACAAAAGGTTAGATGGTTGTATACATTTTCTCTAAATATTTATTAATATAGAGCCTATATAAACCCCATTTTATTAAATATTTATACTTTCAACGTTCAGAAACAATTATTAGTAATTATTAATTACAGAAACAAAAATAAAAGATGGTCATAGGTATCCTATAAAAAATTTTTTTAAATTAAATATTTATTTAAATTCACTAAATTTTGGCTTTAATTACCTGATGTTAATAAAATTACATTTTCTTTTAAATGTTTTACATACATTTTTATATTGAACTTAAATATTTACTTACTTCTTTGGGTAGTTTTAGGGACTATGGCTTTATTTTCTTTTTATAATTATAAAGATTGATTATATTTAAATGCTCTTATAAATTTTTCAAAATAATGCTTGTGATCAAATGAATTACCCACAATATTTACTGATACTTATCATAAAACACAAATCTTTTATAGACTTTTATTGATTCAATTTCCTTTATTTCTTAATAATCCCCATCTGTTCTTTTTTTCTAAAAAAAAACACAGAAAGTAAAGAAAAATACAAACAAACACTGACACAGAAACAATATCTTTCGATATCTTTCAATATCCATCAAACTAATCCCCAAAGATCATTCCAAAGAAATCATCTACAAACTATGATGGCATTACAAAACAAGCCATCAACTGTATGGCTTTTCACCGCCTGAACTTTGATCACTTCAAGTGATCTTTCTTTCAGTTCAAGAACCAAAAAAGAAACCAAGAAAGGAAAATAACCGAAAAACCCCCCGAGAAAACCCAGAGAAAAGCGATAAACCAGATTGCTCCCAATTCAAATTCCATAAACGAAACGATCGTGACAAGAGCTTTCGCTGAGGCTGCCCACAGCTCCCATGATTATTTTGAGTGATCTTCTTGGAAGAAGACACTCTCCCGAAACTCTTTCGGATTTCCCAAGAGGGGGGAAAAATGGGGGGAAATCGTGGGGCAGCCGCAGCTGCCTGATGCTTCACATGAACTTCGGGTGACACTCTCTCACCACCAATGGCTTTTGGCCAATTAGCTTTAAATAAAAATATATCAAATCAAATCGAGAATCCCCCTTTTTGTGGCACCTACCACGGACGCCCCCTCCTCCCATGCCGCAGTTTTCCACTTAAAGATTTTTTTATACCCCGCTGATCATAGGCTTTGCACAGAGAGAAATAAAAGGAGCAATTTATTTATTTAATTTATATTTATGTATATACATAAATTACTTGATTTATTTTTTTAATTAAAATTTTTTGGTATTGTTTGTATCAGTTTCTCAAGAAATAAGTACATAATATTACATATAATAGGTAAAAAAATAATATTTTCCTAATTTTACCTTTTATTTTGTGCCTTACATTATAAAATGTCCTAAGAAATATGTTATATAAATTTAAATTAGTTAATTTTTCGTGTATTTTTATTTGTATTGCAGTTTTTTTAAGACTTCTTCAAAGTTAAAGTTTTAAAATCAAATAAAAATATATTATGTTCCTTAATTTTAATATTTGTATATTTTTGAAATCTAATTGTATATTGTATGTTTTTGAATGCTAATATTTATATTAGTTTTGTTGCTTTTTAATTTAAAAATAAATACAGCTAAAGCCAACGCAAACACATCTAAACTCATTTTACAAATTAATTTCCTTACTCTCTAATTCCCAATATTTCACATCAATTGCAGTAATTGTTCTTCAACTTATTTATGATTATGCTCATATTATTTAACCACCAAAGATGGCCACTCTTCTGGTTAATAATGACCCCCCAGATCTTTGGAATAGAATTCTTAATTTATTTCGCAGTGTGCCTTAATTATTCGAGGCGTGTTTTTGGCTGTGTTTATCTGGGCAAACATAAAACAGAAAATGAAAAACCAAATAAACGCTAATTGGAAAAGCATATTTTATATGGACTCTCTGTGCTGTTCCTGTTCAGCTTTTCCCCCCTCCTGGTGGGGCACGCACTCTTTTCCTCGGCCCACTCGTAAAAACTGGAAACATTTTTGGGAGAAACGAGAAAAATGTGACGGCGCGATGAGGGGCAAGGCAGGCAGGCAGGCTGGAGACCATAAAAATGTTGTTGGGCAACCCTTTGGCTCTCGGTTTGCTTTTTGGTTTTGTCTACAAAAACACCAAGTGTCGGAGTGGGGGAAAATGGGGGAAACGCCACGCCACACCACGCCATGTGCCACTCCACAGGGAGTGGGAATTGGTTGTCAAATGAAATGCCGTGTTGGCCATCATGATTATTTCTGACATTTGTGGCAAATGTTTGAACCGAAAACTTTTCTCACTCCGCTCGCTCGCTCCCCATCATTTTCCGCCATTTTCCGACTATTTATAAATAATCAAAATTGTTGACATAAAATCGGTTGAAGTGGCAAGAGGGGAATTTTTGGCTTAGACGCCATTTAATTGTTTTATGCTCCCAAAAATGTTCGTCGCGGAGAAATAAAATCAATTTTAATTACATTTAGACGCTGACATTTTGATGGTTGAAGTGAAGTGAGGCCAAGGCTCTTTTCTGGTTTCCCAAGGAGGAAACCAGTTCTGCCCAATCCCCAATCCCAATCCTGACCGCTCAATGGTCCGATTCCCAGTTTAAGTTGAAGTCCCAGTTCCAAGCTCTGCTTTTGCCTGTCTTATTTCTTATTTTTCTTCTTATTTTTTCAGATTCTTTTTTTTTTGTTTTTGAAGCTGCATCCTAACGCAAACCTGGAAACTTGTCGTTGGTTTTGTATTTTTCTCGGAGAGCAACTTGCTGTGAACTCGTTTGGTAGCATTTTGGGTGGGCGAAAGGGGCAGGGATTTGTTGCCTTTTTATTTTTCTCTTTATTTTTGTGTTTGGGGTGCCTTGGAGGAGGTTTGCGAAGGCGGGAGGGGCGTCAACATGATTTGCACTACAAAATAAAAAATAAAAATAAATTAAAGGAGCAGTCGCTCCTTTTCAAGAGCACTGCAAATTAAAGGGGAACTTGCAATGTTTTTTTTAATATTTTAAAAATACTTGAAATGAACAAGTTTAAGGTTTTTTTTTTTAATTTATATAATATTTAATAATTTATAAAAATATTAAGAAGGTTTTTTGGTATTATTAATTTCTATTAATTTCTAAGAAATATTTCAAAATAGCTTAATTATTTGCCATAAATTATCTCCATAAATGTATATTTAATATACATGTAGTTATTCCCAGTGCTCTCTGCCCGGCTGCGTTGCTGCCTCTTTTTCGCGCTGCATTTTTCGCGTAGGCCGCCCGAGAGTGCAGCGAACTTGGTAGCCGAAGCCGGAGATTAATGCGCCGCACAGACAAAACTCAGCTGGAATATTCCTGGGCTCCCTCCCAGCGAACTCGTTGTTGTGTTCGTGCCTGTGGCCAGTAAATTTTGAGCTGCTTTTTGCCTTTTTTGCTTTTGGCCTGGGCCAACAAGTAGATTTCGTATCGGCAAGATGCGTTTTGGACCCGCCAGAGTAGTAGATATTTGGCCAGCAGATTTCCAAGAACTCATGCATAGAGACGAGAGGCCAGGCCAGTGGTGTATCAATCATAGCAATGTCTCTAGTTTTCCACTGAACATATATGAAAATTCTCAGTATCTGTCAGATGAATTTTAGCAGAAGATAAGAGGCGCTTCAAGCTGGGAGATAATTTTAAGTAGGATTAAATTAATCAGGCTTCAGACCTCTCTATCAGTTTTGTTATTTATTTTCTGGTATAAATATAAACAAAATACTTTACTTAATTAATAGGAGCCTTAAAAACCCACAACAAATATTCCAAAAATTTCTTGAATATTCTTAAGGGAATGTAAATAATTTAGGTACAACAAATTCCAAAGGAAAAGATACAAAAAATTGCAGATAAAATTCCTTCAACTCTTTCCCCTTTTAACACTTGTCATAATTTGTTCATATATCATTCGCCTTTTTTTTGTCGAACAGCAATTATGCGATTACATAGCTTTTTTCCCACTCTTTGTTGCTCTTGTTGAATTGTTGTATCTTTGGGCTGCGTGTTGTTGAAATATTCGAACAACAACCAGGGATTTGAGCGTTCTTTGTCTCGCTTTTTTGCTTTGCTTTTAATGAACGTGAAATTATATTTCATTAGCCGGCGCTGTGAGAAGATATCATAACACAACAAAAAACAAAAAGTAAAATCGAAATGTATCTATGGAATATATTCGCTCCACTGGCACGGAATGTGCTAGTTCATTGCGTTGTGTTAATTAATAAACGCCTCAAAAATCAGGCAGTTGTTCGATGTTTGATTAATGGCAATTTGCCAGGTTCAAAGATACGTTTTGTATCTCACAGAAAATAGTGGCAAAATAAAGGCAGCTTGGAAATTGACCATATTTGCGGTTGAGATACAATGTATCTGCAAGTGTAAACATTACACTGGGGATTGAATTCAGGTGTTGATAGTACAAATTAATGTATAAGTTATTTATCTTTGTATTTTAAACCATTTTCATATTTTTCTATTACTTAGTTACCTTAGAAATATCTTCTAAATAACATTAAGAATATTCATTTGATTTATTTCTTCCTGTGCACCTGTGTATTTTCCGCATTTGTATCTGTATCTCTGCATCGCTGCATTCTGCATCTCTGCGGTTCATTTGAGGTGTCTCTCTGCCTGGCTACCTGGAAAGCCCTTTTTGGTATTATTTCTCTCTCTTGGCTACAACAATACACATAGCTGCCCTTTCTCCGCTGGATACTCCACCTCTTTTGATTGATTTCGATTCACTTCGTGTCCGGGGTGTTATTCAATTTTTGTGCCATATCATAAATTTAATTTGAGATGAAAATCCCAAAGATATGCCGCATTATCCGGCTGGCAGTGGAGCTCGTGCTGCTGCTGCTGCTGCTGCCGAGCAAAAGTATCCCACAGATAAGTTTTTCGATCTCCTCCACAATAACGGATTACATTCGAAATTGTTTGGCGCCCCGTCCCCAACTCGAGTTGCCTCCACCAAGGCGAGTGTTTTTCCAATATTACACGATGACTTTGAATATTTTTCCCCCCCGTGTTTGTGTGTGGTGAACATCATGGGTGGGATTTTGTGATTAGAGCGAAACACACACTCGCAGGCACACACTCCGGTCCAGCCGTCCAGCAGTCCAATCGGATAAAGAGGGCGGCAAGTGTAACAAATATGTTCAGTCGGACATGAGACTAGAAACCGCCAGGGAGGGAGCTTGGGGAGGGATACCAAAATGGAATCCACACTTATTCTGATTGTTTGCCGAGCTCCCTACTCCCCACTCCCCACTCCCCACTTCCCACTCCTACATGGCTGCTGCAGAAAACCAGTTTTCAGTTTGGTTATTTGAACGCATCCGCCACGGGCCAAGAATGATTTTTGGTTTGGCAATTTCCAGTGCAGGGGGGGAAAATCGATAAATATATTTGGGAGCTTTCGATTGGTAGGATCAGAAACGATTAGGAAGATGCAAAAGCGTTTGCTACTGCGAAAAATAATTAACATTTTGCCAGGCGTCTGTTTGTTACCACAATCAAATCTGAAAATGAGTGAAAATTAAGGGAATTTTGGGGGTGTTTTTGAGAGTTTTCTTTTATTTTTAAAATGAAATAGATTTCCAACTGGAAAATAGAAGGATAAACTATAAGAAAATTAAAAATGCTGTGTTGCTTTTGATATTATTTTTATTGAAAGGCTGACAAGTTCTTTGTAAGGTTTAAAATTATATTGAAGTGCTTTCGAGGTAGAAATTATATTTCAAATATTTTTTTAATATTTCCAAAAAGATATTCATCTGCAGCTTCTTCTGCAAATTAAGGCTAAGCTTTTAAGCTCAACTATAAATATTATTAAAAATTATAAAAGTAAACTTAAATATTTAACTAATACACAAAATATTTCCCAATAAATTCGAATTAAACTCGAAATAAAACTCTTAATAAATAACAATATTATAAAAGTAAGCAGCAATATTTAAAAACTTATTAAATATCAACCAATGAACTTCGAACAAATAACAAAATTATAAACATAAACTTAAATATTAAAAACGCATAAAATATCTCATAATAAAATCTAAATAAATAAGTAAAATCCATAATAATAATTAAATAAAAATAGCTTCAAACAACAAAATTATAAATTAAAGTAAACTGAAAAGTAAACAAAATGTCTCAAAAAAAAACTTTAAATAAATATTAAAATAATAAAATAACAAAACTAAACCCCGTTCAAAGCGTAACAAAAGGTCACCAGGTTGTTGTTGTTGTCCCCCAAGACAACACCCCCCTTATTTATATATATAAATTCTATTCGCAATTCAGATCTGCTGCCATCATGAAGACTATGTGAGAAATACAGGAGAAAACCCACATACAAAAAAGGACAATCCTATTAAAACGGAAGGATAAAGGAGTAGGAATTAAAGAGGGGAAATCCGGTAGCTAAGGATTTCGACCCGAAGGATTTTCTGATTCGATCCAAGCTATATTCCTTTTTGTTTCCCTTTTTTTTCTCTGGGTGGCGCCATGCCACCTCGGCCCCACGGGCCCCCCCTGCCCCTGTCCATGTCTCGTACGGGGTGCAGCCATAAAAATTGTAATAATTACAATTAATAAATATAAAAATAAAAAAAAGCGATCAGAAAAAAACACGAAACGAAACGAAAACAAAGAGAACTCAAGAGAAATAAATAAATAAATATTAAAGAGTACATAATAAATATCCGCCATAAATCGTGAAGTGAAGTGCACTCGCAGTCGCAGTGTCGGCGGCACACTGAATTCCAGACAAAAAATGACTATGAAATCGATGAAGTACTCCGATTGTGATACCATCATGGATGGCTACAATCCGGTGCCGCCGCCCCTGCCCCGCCGAGTGCCCCCCGTGCGAAATATCTACGCCGAGCCCTTTGCCCACGAGCCGAACCATTCCAGCAGGTAAATATTTTGACGAAATATAAACATTAATTATTGAACAAAATGGGTACAAATTTCCCTAAAAAAAAACCATGAAATACATTTTTATTGAAAAAAAGTGTACATTTTTCCCTCAAAAATCGCGAACTTCTTCAGTGGTTTTTTGATCTTAACTTCGCCTAAACTCAACCGATTTCACTCTGGTTTAGTTATTTCTTCTTGTTTTTTAATGGAGAACATTTCTGCATTTAAAACTCGATTTCTAATTTTTTGCCAATTTTTGACAATTTTGACGATGAAATTTTTATTGGAAAAAATGGGTAAATTTTTCCCTCAAAAATCGCGAACTTCTTCAGTGGTTTTTTGATCGTAACTTCGCCTAAACTCAACCGATTTCACTCTGGTTTGGTTTTTTCTTCTTGTTTTTTAATGGAGAACATTTCTGCATTTAAAACTCGATTTCTAATTTTTTGTCAATTTTTCACAATTTTGACGATGAAATTTTTATTGGAAAAAATGGGTAAATTTTTCCCTCAAAAATCGCGAACTTCTTCAGTGGTTTTTTGATCGTAACTTCGCCTAAACTCAACCGATTTCACTCTGGTTTGGTTTTTTGTTCTTGTTTTTTTAATGGAGAACATTTCTGCATTTAAAACTCGATTTCTAATTTATTGCCAATTTTTCACAATTTTGACGATGAAATTTTTATTGGAAAAAATGGGTAAATTTTTCCCTCAAAAATCGCGAACTTCTTCAGTGGTTTTTTGATCGTAACTTCGCCTAAACTCAACCGATTTCACTCTGGTTTGGTTTTTTCTTCTTGTTTTTTAATGGAGAACATTTCTGCATTTAAAACTCGATTTCTAATTTTTTGCCAATTTTTGACAATTTTGACAATTATTGGAAAAAATGGGTAAATTTTTCCCTAAAAAATCGCGAACTTCTTCAGTGGTTTTTTGATCGTAACTTCGCCTAAACTCAACCGATTTCACTCTGGTTTGGTTTTTTCTTCTTGTTTTTTAATGGAGAACATTTCTGCATTT